>JAEQBH010009572.1:0-80833 GCA_016808115.1 Tetrastigma voinierianum | reverse complement strand
TATCCAAATGTATTCTGGATGTTTTATCAAAATAATACTTTGAACTTCTACATGTTTAGAAATTCCTATATGCTTGCCAAGACTATGTGCATGATCAAGGACCACTATAGATACCACCCACTTATAATGATGGTTCTCCATGGTGCTTGAAGCAGTATGACTAACTAGGGAAAGCTTGGCCAGATAATAAATAAGCGCCATAATACAAGAAAAATGGCTTGAGAAAAACAAACATAGTGGTGATGACATATATGAAATTGAAGTTGTTTCATATAACATGAAAAATCAAATGAGTCAACCTAAGAACTAAGCATATGTTGAAGATTAATGTCATAAGAAACAAAAATGCCTATTCTATGTTGCCTCGTCAAGAGGCATGTTTCCCTGGCAAGCCATTAAAAAGGATTATGATCTCCATTTCATCTCTCAGCCATAATAATTTGGTGCTAAGATATACAGAGAAGAACAAAGTTTAAAAGGGAAATGAAAAATAAATAGCAATTGATATATAAAACCAAAGCCTATGGAATTCTAGAAAGTTAAGAAATAATAATGCTAATAAATAATTAAATCTGCAGACATAAGAAAACCAGACCCATTCTCTCAAATTGGGAGAGTCCAAAAACCAAAGCAATGCTAATAAAGAGTTCATGGCTAAACTGATAATAAATGAACTTCGTAACATAACCTTGAATTTTAAATGAAAAAGCTCCTTGAAATCATAAAAAAAAAGTTGAAGTACCAAGAAAAGAATGTAGAGCGTTATACAAACTTAAATAAACATAGAAGTAGTAAACTTTGTTTAAAATTATGAATACTAGAAAAATATTTAAATTAGATTATTGGGAAAATATTTGCGATGTCAAAGCGATGCTCTTAGAACATAATTTGGGATGTAAAAGTCTTGGTAAAATCCGGCTATAGATACGTATAAGATTGTAGAATAATAGTCGGGGACAAGATTATTGAGTAAAATTATCATTATCCCATACTAATCTTTGCTTTATTAATGAATATATTTCACTAACCCAGAAAAGAGCAATACTGTTTTGTATTCCCTTTTATATGAACTTCTGAATGTTTTAATTCAAAAAACATTATTTTATATTCGGCATGTAGTTAAGTAGTGCAAACATAGTTGCTCTCCTTAAATCTATGAATAGCCCCTTTCCTTGATAATTCAAGTAATCAGAAGCCTCTTATATATGTTTCCATTGCATAGAACATTAAGTACACTTCTTGTTATACGGAAAGTGATTAGTACTTCTTGTGGTTTTTATTTCTGATTCAGATGACGACTTTATGCCCATGAACGGTGAAATGGGTTCAAGTACTTGATAATGGGTTCCTAAATTTTGTGGCTCTCCATAATTAATGTGGGACACACTTCATATGTCATTTCTATGGTTTCCTTTACGTAAGGCATGGGCATTTGTAAATTTCACCTGCACAAATGACTTGAACATACATCACAAATTAATAAAAACAATAGATGGACATGTATATATATATATATATATATATATATATATATATATATATATATATATATATATATATACTATATATATATATATATATATCCCTCCATCTAAGCGTAGAAAATATTGCTTAAGTCAATGATATATGGTTGCACATAGTTTCCTTAGGTGAATAATATCTAGATCTTGTTATTTTCCATGAACAAACCCAATCAACAAGCCCAAAAGTCAAGAAGATAATAATTTATAGTGTATGGGCGTCCACGTCCTTGTCCAAAGACTTTGCATGTAGTGTGGATGACCCGGCACTCACAAAAGTACTTGTAGAAAAAATTTCTTAGAAATTGATGATGTATATATATGCATACATAGTTAGTTCCACAAAATTTGAATCAATCTTGAATCAAATATGGAATCAGGTTTGAGTCCATCCACTATGGACTAGTAGGGTCCCTCTCACCCATGTTGGAAACCTCCATTCTCGGATCAATGGAGCTCCGAAATAACAACTTCCATGGTGAAACATCCTCTGAGTTAGGTGGGCTGTTTTGGCTAAGAGTGCTCGTGCTAGGCGACATCTTCTAGGATGGTCTTACTCTTCATGATTTTGTGATGAAGACATCTTTATTTGAGCAAGTAATATAAATCATGGATACGCATTTGGTTTTTTGAGATGAAAGGGAGTACATGGCTTCAGTGTTGAGAGTTGGCATCACATGTTCCATTAGTATTGAGGAGAGTTTCTTCCTATTCTTACGATAACAATGATATTGATGTAATGCTAGGATTAATGCTCTTTAGTTGAATGAGTATAACAGAAGAATTATAATATATTAAGTCCCATTTACTAAGATAGAACACCCTTATGCATGAAAAATTGTCAAGATGTTAAGCTATGATATAGATCAATCATTTCATGTGCTTTCACTTGATTATCAAATATCAAAGCATGATTGTATATAATATATGTGTGAGAAGAATTAAAGTTTAAGGACTTATAAAAGATTGGATTATTTACACACACACATATATACATATATATCTATATATATATATATAGGACCTCTAATTAATGACGTGAGCAAAGTGTAGATTTCGGTAACAAAATAGACTCATAACATTACTTAGTGTGAAATCATTTTATGAAAAATAAACTATTTATTTTTGTTTCTAGTGCCGTATTTTATTTCGTTGTTATATGCATGAAATTGTATACCCTTAAAACAATCTTTGTAATTTATGAGCCTCATTGGGTTTATCAATTGTACAACAGGGTAGATAATGGTTCTTAATTATACTGCCAACAAAGATGAATCTTTCCTTACCCATTGAAAAGACACCGAAAATACCATATATTCCTCTTAAAATGAGAAAAGCATCCTTTTAGTTTTTTTTTTTTTTTTTTTTTGGTTAAAAAAAAATCATTTTTGGACAATAAGATTAAATGGTTGAACTTATTTTTGACGGTCAACCCGCGGAATACTCGTGGATGCCGGGTAAACCCGGCACCACTCACATCGGGCAAGTCTCATTTATGCAGGCTCTACCCAAATACAAAACTTATCCCAAACAGTTCAATATGACCACACAGGGTCCACGTGCGAGTAAAATAATGGCCACTTGGGCCCCTGCATCAATACTCACAAAGTATATCCCAACGAAATATATATTACATGGTTCAAGAGTTAATAAATTACTCTTATACAACATATATTAAAATTACAACATTCTAATACATGTATACAACATAACCACCAAAGCCACAACTCGGCTTTCTTCTCACATGGCCTCTAATGAGTGTCGCCTTCCCGATCGCTCCCTGTACCTGAAATGGTGATCCCTCGACAGGGTGAGCAAAGCCCAGTAGAGATAATTTCCTACATGGGTTACTCTCCACCTAAGTGCACACGCATGGCAAACAATCACATTCAAGCAAATACATTATCCTACTTGAATGTCTACATGTCATGGATGAGAATGTGACTCACCACATGTATCCACGAGTCCTCATTGAATCCCTCACAAATCTGAGTTGCCAAGTATGAGCTCTTTGTCATTTTCCGATGACAACCAAGATTACTCTTAATCTTTTCATTTTTCATTTACAACCATTTAGCTCGAGTCCTCACTAACTCCCTCAAGCATGCATTTTGCCATGAATGAAAACCGTTTCCAAACAAAGGTATTTGTTTTTAACCGTGGACAACCCTCCGATATAAATAGTGGACCGACTCCGATAATTTATTTTATGGACAACCCTTCGATGTATATCAATTGGGCCGACTCCGACGATTGATATTTTATATGGACAACCCTCCGATGTATATCAATTGGGTCGACTCCGACGATTGATATGTTATATGGGCGACCACTCAGATGTTGTAATGGACACACTCCGATAAATAATATTGTTGGTCAACCATCCGAAACAATTCTCTCAAGAAACCACCTCATGCACTCACTCCTATTGTTCTAGGGTGCCCCAGTGCATATGAAATGCAATGAGCCATTTCCATTTCCTTAACTCGTGCGACTCATTTGGACGTTGTCCTATTAATCAAGCACACTAATCAACACCCTACAGCGATTCAATTTGATCACCCAACAAATGTACTCACATTTTACCATCAAACACCTAACACAATGTTGATCATAACTATGCACTCACACCTAATTTCTAGGTTACCCCAGTGCATATGGAATGCATGATGCCAATTCCAACACATTCATGCTAATATATTCCAACACATAAAATGGCCTAAATCTCGGACCCATATAAAACAGGGCACCTTTTGGTCCCTTCATGGTTCATCACTGAATATTGTGATACCAAAACACACCACAAAACCCGAAGACATCAGTCCCGGAATCAAAACCAAACCTCAACTTTATTAAAGGCCCTTTGAAAATAGTCAGAAAATTACATCATGGTATCAGCAGTCTGAAATTCAGCCGAGCAGTTCGAAAACAATACGAAATTAAGCTCGGGTGTCGAAAACAATCAGAAAATTTCTAAAAATTCCTATACTCAGTCTAAAAATTTGAGAACTAAAATTTACGGCCTTTCACGGCCTCTAAGCCAATCCACAGCCATTAAATGGCCTTTAGGCTAGAAATAACACAAGTAGGAAAATTCCCTACCTCGTGGAGTTTAGTGAAACTCAAGATTTGTTTGGTGTCCGCAGCGTGGCTCTCGTCACGTAGATCAACTTTGCCTTCGGTTAAATGACCTGCGGTCCATTTTCATAGATCTAAAGAAAGAAAGCAAAGAGAAAAATAAAAAATAAAATCTCTCATTATTCTCCAGCCCTCCCGTTTGTCTATTTTTTTTACTTTATGCTTTTATTTTTATTTTTATTATTATTATTATTATTATTTTATTTTTCCTTTTTCTTAATTCCTTTATTTTTTTTATTGCATCATCAATCATGTATTAATTATATAGACCACATTGAGTACACCACATAGCTCTTGCGTATTATAACTCTCGAGATGTCATGTGGCATCGGAGCACCACCCTTGAAAAAAACTTGCAATTTGACCCGTCTATAAATTCGATAAATCGACGTGGTAGCTAGATTTAGCGATACAATTTCAGCGGTGAAGTCAGTTTTTATCATCGATCAATTTAGATTTCAACTGAAATTACCGTTTTACCTTTTCGAAAATTGAATTTTCGGGTTTTCTTCCCCCATACGCGAGAATTTACGTCCCGAAATTCACCTCATCACTTACATGCATACAGCCCTACACAACTCCAAGATAAGTGTCGGGTATGATAACTTTGCCTTAGGTCCTGATCATCGACAACCGATGGGTTGTCAACTCATCCTTGTCAGAATGACATCAAAGGCTTAGATATGTCAACCACTTTCGAAGGTCCACCATGAGTAGAATCCACGAGATCTCACGACTCCATGATCAGGCATATCTTACCCGACTCTCACCACACAGATCCACATGGGAGAATTTTCCCCATCTGATGGCTTTTCCCGGAGGCCTCTGACCTCTAAGCTCAAACCTTTCACACAGATGTGATACTGATGCATCAAACAACAAATCACAGGTATGAAAATGCTTACCTTGCATAGCAGGCTGATGCGCACGCTCGGCTTGTAGTGCAGCTGAGCGTAGACACGCCCTGGGTCCCAAAGTCACAGTGTGAGCCACGTCATGACCTCGATCCATAATCCGGCCCCTGCGACGCATGCGTGTTTGCGAAGGTTCTTTTATAACCTTTCACGACTAAGCGGTTCCTTTTACCCCATGCTGGGGTGTGGAGGAATAAGCGTAATCGCTTGTCCCAACGATGGCGGGATGCGCGAGCTAACCTGAAGAGATCATACCTCGATTGAGCGATCTCGCTTCATATGTCGGTGTGTAATGCGAGATAATGTCATCGGCCCATTTATCTTTAATGCACAGGGCACTTTCGTGGAACAATCCCTCTATCTCTTTTCAAACTCCAGAGGTTGATCCTCCTTCCTCTTCCATTGCTTTTCATCGATACACTGTGCGTCCTGCATCCTCTCTACATGTGAAGATTTGTCCCGACCACTTAGAGTCCGTGTCTATAGGCGAAGGCCCACAAATCTTGCCACTGAATGGACAACTTCAGTCCATTCTCGAATCTACGACCTTGGTATATCTGTGGCCACATGGTCATCACCCAGCGTGCTAACTCAATGAATCGTGGCCTTATCATGCATCGCCGTTTCCTTCCTCGCCTCTGGAACTCTTGGGCCTTGGCATGTCCACAACAGTAGTTTGGAAAATACTTGCTCATAAAAACCATGGACTCACATGAGTTATTGCCTATAAATCCCTAGAGGTCTTAACCTAGTCCCACCACACTTGGGACTCTCTAGCTAGAGCATGCTTCTTTGATCTTAGGTACATCGGGTAATATCCGTAGCCTCCAAATACCTTCTCGATCTCTAGGAACTAATGGTGCGCCACCATGGATCCCTCCCACATGGCGTCGAGGGATGTGACTTAATCGTAAGGAGTTCTCGTACCTCCACGACTACCAAACGCACTAGCCTGGTATGTGATCATTTGCAACCCCAGAGCTCGGCAAAGGCTTCTTTGGTCGAATAGTGGCTGTGCTTGGCTGGCACCTCGTGGGCTGACCTCTATGTCTCGGCCTCGACACCATCTACACACATGTCTCAAATGTGTAAACTTTATTTAATCTCATTTCGGTCTAACTAGTAATGCACATGCAATTACTAATAGATTTAACAATCATGAACTAACCCGTTCATCCCACTGAAAGTGGTGCTACCACCAACTCCACTCCTTTTATTTATTTCAATAAAATTCCAATACTTTAGTTCATTTCATTTTCAGACCCTAAAGGTTATGGTTCTAACCTTGGCATTCCATAACTACATATACATTTATACCATGCATATATTTTTCAGCGCACTAACACCTGATCACCTGATCACAACCATAGATTTATATCAGAACACAACCTGAAACACACCATGCATGCGTTAGTGCAAGCCCGTCCAATGAACTCCTAGGTATTCGGTATTACCTAAACTCCGTGCAAGCTATGATCTTTGGTATCAATTTCAACGACCTGGCCCCTAAGCCCATGTCCCTCAAGCCCTAGGTAGTCGTATACCTATGCTCTGATACCATGCTGTGACGCCCCAAAACTGGGTTGTCCGTTGTGACCCAGGTCAACCAGCGAGGAAATACTACGTGGATGCCAGGGTGGCTGACACCACTCACGAAAATCGGGCAAAGTCCTTTGTATGGGGAGCTACCAAATACAAAGCCTATCTAAACAGGTTCAATATGGCCACCGGGGTCCACATGCGAGTAAAAATGGCCCCCGTGAGACCCATTTATCATACTCAAACATATAAACCCATGACTATAAAACCATAGTCCATAAGAGTTTAAATTACATCCCTCTTATACAAATAAATACAACCCATATATATTTACCAAATATATATCAAAGCCACAATCCGGCATTCTTGCATATGCGGTCCCAGATACGGGTCGTGCTTTGCACTTGACACAGCCACGAAGGGGGTCCCTGTGGGGGTGAGCAAAAGCCCGGTAGTGATAATCTCTGAGGCTACTCCCGCTAAGTGCATGCAATGGTCACATAATCAAACACATCCAAGTGCGGCATACCACAGTCTGCACGAATGTCTACATGCCATGAATGAGACTCGGCCACCATGCCCCATGTACCGAGCTCGTCGGCTCCATCACTCGATATGTCATTGGGCTTAATATATCCCAGTGACTGTAAACATCTCACATGCATCACATCACGCTAATGACAACCGTCAACTAGTATTACCAATGACCCAGTATCGAGCACTCACCGGCTCCTTTACCCAATGCAAGTGTCAATGGGCAATAAATCCCAAGTAAATCCCGACTCTTATCACACAACCCGGAGTCTATGTGATAAACATGACCGTGTGTCTTGCTTTAGGCAACCTCTTTTAGGATGATACACTTGGTCCTCTTACACCCATACGCCTCGGAGTTCTCACGGACTCCCTCGAAACAGCCACATTTGCCATGAATGAAAACCATTTCCAAACAAAGGTATTTTTAACGTGGACAACCCTCGATATAAATGAATTGGACCCATTTCAGTTATCTATTTTTGTGCCTGACCCTCCGATGTATATCAATTGGAAATTTGTGATGATTGATATTATATGGACAACCCTCTGATGTATATCAATTAGGCAGACTCCGAAGATTGATATTATATGGACAACTCTCCGATGTTGTAGAGGACACCTTTCGATAAATAGTATTGCGGTCAACCCTTCGAATAATTATCTCGAGAAACCACCTCGTGCGCTCGCTCCACATTGTTCCAGTTTGCCAGTGCATATGAAATGCAATGAGCCATTTCCATTTTCTTAACCCATGCGACTCATTTGGACGTTATCTTATTAATCAAACCCACTAATCAACACCCTACGTAGTGTTGATCCTAACCGTCATACTCCTGACACACCATCAAACACCTAACCTGCAGTGTCGATCCTACGACTATACTTTTTCGCACCTAATTTCTAAGGTTACCCACGGTGCATATGGAATGCATGATGCCAATTCCAACACATTCATGCTAATATATTCACATGCATATATATTAACATAATTAAATCCACATAAAAACATATTGTACAAATTCACAATCAATTACACAAAATTAGCTCACATGGGCTAATTAACAAATCTGACAATTCATTTGAATCCTTTCGACCATACACATTTTCACAAAAAAAAATTTTTTGATTTCGTGTCACTATTCATGTTACTATTCACGCTATTCATTTTCTAGTAATAACACGCTAACAGAATGAACGAACCAGCTAATCCAAGAAGCTCAAGTATGCAACCAACGAAGGAAATCAAGGTAACTTAAGTGTTTACACAAAGTATCTCACATGTTTGGTTCCTGGGAAATGTGAGAAAAATGTTTGATCAAAGAAATTGTGTAAAATTGTAGCGATTTTTAGTATTTTTTTAACATTAGTTTATTTCTTTCTAAGGAACCAGATAGCCTGAGTTGAGGGTCGACTTTCTTGTTCAATGGATTCATTGTCCATTTCATGCATATTTCCTTCCAAAGTCGTTTCTCTATCCCGATCAGAAAATGTCTCGAGAAAGTCACAACTTTGGGTATATAACTTTGGGATTTAGGGTTGTTTTCTTCTTCTTCTTTTTTACCACTAAAAACTTTATTAGAATGTAGTTAATTGTCCCTATTGGGACTGTGAACCTCTCATATATACCTTGCATTTTTGAAACATTGAGCATGTAGTAAACTATCCCCATTTGGACTTGAACCCCACGACTCGACTCCACGAGCTCTCCCAAAAGTAGGACCCCATCATGCATATTACTGTTAGAGTAAAATCGAATATATGGGCTGATATATTAAATAAATATAGATTATAGGCTATCAAATAAAGTTAGGCTAATTAAAGTGATTAATTTAAGTTTTGGGACCTTAATTAATATATTATAAAGTGTGGGCATGAATGTGTATAGACAAGCGTAATTTCTATTTTTATGATGGGTTAATATAGAAATTACGAACAATCGTGACTGTTCATATACAAACACAATTAGTTATAAATAGGGGTCATGGTCCTAGATCCTGCAAGGTTTTCTTTCTTAAGTTCCATTGTGAGAGAAGTATTAGACGAAAACTAGTGTGGACATGGAAAATAATAAAGCCTCAGATTCAGATCTGGAAGATCATAAAGTTTCAAACTTAGATTCAAATATCTCAATATTTTGTTATGGATTCAGGTACGCTTCCGCAAATCCTGTATTTTGATTCTTGATGATTTAATATGAATGTTCCTGTTTGTGTGATGGTTTTCACATAATTTTTTTTTTAAATCTCTCATTTGGTATCAGAACGGTTTCATGTTGATTTGTTGAGAATATGTTAGAAAAGGATTTTTTTTTTTTTTGCCGAAAATATTTATTTATTATTTTTTCCCTTGATCCCGGCTTTAAATGCTCAAGCAAGTTCTTGTCCACGGACAATTAGAGCATGGATTCATGTCCACTAAGGACAACAATTAGCAAATAAAGTCTAAACTACGCCTAAAGCGTAGGAGACCTAATGGTTCAAGGATGTTCCTCCCCAGGAAGGAGAACTACAAATAAGGCAGAAATTAGTGCCCTGAGGGTACATGATACAAAAAAATAATAAATAAATAAAAGTCAAGGCCAGTATTTGTTTAGTTGGTGATTTAAATATAAATATGTCATCATTACAGTGTATTTACGAAAATTTACATTCAAATATAGGTGTTTATATATATTTTTTGAGATAAGTTAATTAACACAATATGTCACCAAAGTGACCACTTTTATTACAATTAATTTATTTCAAAAATATAACAAGATTATGTACTTTGTAATTTATGTGAATGTCGGCCCAAGGAAAATTAATATTTAACAAAATTGCATGTACACACAATAGTAATAAGCGCGTTATAATTGTTTGGTTTATATGAATAATAAGTAGCCCAAAGGAAGATTTATCATTCGATATGTTCTTATTATCAAGTATTTGATTACTACACCAGATATCACTTACAAGTTAATTTTATCAAGAACAAAGTATTCAATAGAGTGTCACGATATGTGAGATGGGTTGCCTTTATTTGGTTATTTTTGGTTTTGCTTCTTATGTGAGTTTGTTTTGCTTGTTATTGTTCTGAGTTAATTTTAGTTGCAGCCTTCTAACATTAATGCCAGCATTAATTCTATTCCTATGCTAAATGGCACAAAGTTCAAGACATGGCATGAGAACCTCCAAATAGTTCTCAATGTCATAAATCTGGACCTTGCATTAAGGGTTTCTTCTACTACACCTCTTACTGTTGAAAGTTCCTCTAATGAAAAGAGGGATATTGAAAGGTGGGAGAAGTCAAATCGCATGTGTTTGATGATCATTAAGAAGGTCATTCCAGAAGCATTCAGGGGCACCAATCTCCAGGATAAAGATAGCCAAGAGTTCTAGAAGAATTAGACAGGTGCCAAGAATGAAAGTACGAAACAAGTACACTTTTTGGCAAATCTCATCTCAATAGAATATAAAGGTAATGGGAACATTAGAGTACATTATGGAAATGTCTCATCTTGCTTCAAAGTTAAGACGAGATAAACTTGATATCTCTAAGTTGCTTATGCATTTTGTTTTGATATCTCTTCCCACACAATTGATCGATTTAAGGTATTTACAAGCGCGAAAAGACTTGAGGTCTGCTGTGATATCATATTGTGTACAAAGAAGAATTGAGACAAGAAAAAGATAGAAAATTCTTTCATTTGATTGGTACTTCCAAGCATAAGGAAGAAAGAAAAGACGGGATAAAGAAGTTGCGGAGGTTCCAGCATATCAAAAGAAACAACATAAAAAAGAGTTGATGATTGTTTCTTACGTGGGCTTAATGGGACATAATGTACCAACTATCATGCTTGGCGTGCAAGAAAGGCACTTCTTAATCTAGTTTGTTCTGAAGTTAATTTGACCGGTACCCTGACACACTTAATGGATAGATTCTAGTGCAACCACTCACATCGGTGTGTCGTGCGAGGTTGCACAAGTTGCAGCTTAATGATGGTGAAAGATACATCTTTGTAGGCGATGGCAGGAAGGTCGAAGTTGAGGCAATTGGGGCATTTAGGTTATTATTAAAATCTAGTACTTATTTGGATTTGAATGAGACATATGTTGTCTGAGTCCCTTTACGTGAATTTTTGTTTCTATTTCCATATTGGACAAATTTGGTTATACTTATTCTTTTGGAAATAATAAATTTAGTCTTTTTCAGAATTCAAATTTGGTTGGTCCTGGTTCTTTATCTTATGTAGATAACCTTTATATACTTGTCTGATTTACTTCATATCATGAAACCTTGCAATTAAGCACTCAAGGTGTTAAAAGAAAATTAGCAGTAGGAATTCCTCATCATTATGGCATAGAGATTAGGTCACACATCTCGAAAAAGAGAATTGAAAGGCTTGTGTCAAATGGGATTCTAGATTCTCTTGATACCCAGTTTTGAAATTTGCACAAATTGCATAAAGGAAAACAAACAAACACGAAAGAGATTTGGTGCTAACGAAGGAATACGGATGTCTTACAAGCGTACATACGAATATTTGTGGGCCTACGGTTTCATGGAATGGGCCAACAATATTTTATCCGTTTATGACGATTTTTCACGTTATGGCTATCTCACATTCATGAAAGTCCAAATCACCATAGAATATTCCAAATCGTTCAAAGTTGAAGTTGAAAATCAACTCAATAAAAGGGTCACTTGGACTCTGGCATTGGTGGTGAATACTATGGAAAGTATGGCCGGTTTAGGTAGACAACTTCCAAGACCATTTGCTAAATTCCTAGAGAAGTGCGGTATCGTCCCACGATTACCTGTGCGAGAGTTCTCCCGAAGCATGATGGTGTTCAAGAAGATTGAGCTGTAGCTAAAGACATGGTAAAGTATGATTAGTCGTTACAACTTGCAATATCCACTCCTAGGGTGAAGCATTAAGGCTACGACATATGTTCTTAGTAGAGTACCAACTAAAGCAAATGCTAAAACCCCTTATGAACTTTGGTGACAAAGCCTAGTCTAAGCACTTTACGTTGGGGATGTCAGTGAGGCAGGCCTTCTGTGGGCCACATGAGAAAAAGAAATTGGATTCAAGAATAATTAGTTGCTATTTTATTGGATACTCTGAAAGATCCAAGGGTTAAAAATTCTATGATCCTACTACTAAATCAAATTTTGAGACGAGAAATGCTCGGTTCTTTGAGGATGTTGAGTTTGAAGGGGGAGATAAGGATAGGGATTTTGCTTTTGAAGATGAATATGTTGATATTCCCACAGCTGTCATTGACATTGATCAGGCTCCTATACGACATTGTTAAGCTGATCCCAAATCAAAACAATATCAAGAACCTCCGTTCGAAAGAACAAACTCTGCCTCCTCCAAACCTCGCTATTAAGGAGATCCAGAAAGGAGAAGTGCATTGCGGATGATTACATTGTATTTCTTGAGAACATGAGTTTGAAATTAGTGCGGTGGAAGATGATCCAATCAACTTCCGCCAAGCCTGGAAAGTTTAAATCTCAGAGTGGATTGATGCCATGAATGAAGAGATGAGTCCATGAAGGACAATGGCGTTTACGGGATCTGTCCGTTGGCCGAAGGTGTGAAACCCATTGGATGCAAATGGATCTTTAAAACCAAGAGGATTCGAAGGTGACATGGAGAGATGGCTCGTCTTGTTGCTAAGGTTATACACAAAGGAAGGCCTCGATTATAAGAGACTTTCTCTCCGAGTTTCCTTCGAAGACTACGTTTAGGATAATAATGGCACTTGTGGCCTTACTTTGACCTTAGCTTCATCAGCCTTAGATTTAGATTGCATTTCTCAATGGTGACATTGATGAAATAATCTATATGAATTGCAACCAAAAATTTTGTGTCGGGAGATACAAAGAGGATTGTTACCAAGTTAAAAATTATCTATGGGCTTAAACGAGCTTCTCGTCAGTATTTATTACAAAGTTTCATCAGTGTCATTTTAAATCTGGTTTTTGAGATGAATATGGTTTATATTTGTATATACCATAAGTTCAATAGAGATAGCACTTGGTTTATATGTTGATGACATGGCCCAGCACCTGTGATATATGCATGTTGCATGAAACTGAGATTTCTATCAGAAAGAAATTTGAGATGGTCTTGGTGGTGCTTCTTTTGTGTTAGGTATCACGGATACGAGGGATTGATCTCGAGTCTTTGTTTTATCACAAAGAGCTATGTGAAATTCATAAGGTTTGGCATGCATGATTGCAAACGGGGTGACCTCTAGGCAGGGAGACAAGAATTTGAGGTCTCGGTCAACTCGAATAATTTTGGTCGAGAGATCGCAGTTCCATATACATCGTGATAGGAGTCTAATGTGCGCCAAGGTATGCGGCGTCGGATATTGTGTACATTGTTGGCATGTTGAGGCGAATGTTTAAGTATTCTGGAAAGGATCATTGGATATGATTAAAGCGTGTCATGAAGTACCCATAGAACAAAAGACTACATGCTCCTTATCAGTTAAAATTGATTTAGAGATCATTGGATATTCGACTCCAGGATTTTCTTGGATCTTTGAGATAGCATGAAATCTACTTGAGGCTATATCTACTTGCCATCTTTGGAAGTGCTATATCTTGGAAGAGTGTTAAACAGTCTATTATAGCTTCTTCCACCATGGCAGCTGAGTTTGTAGCTTGTTATGAGGCATCCAATCATGGAATATAGTTGCGAAATTTTGTCACGGGGCTACATATTATGGATGGCATTGAAAGACCATAGGGTTATTTGTGACAATAAATCAACGAGTACTATATTCCAATAACAATAGGAGTTAATGAAGTCAAAATTTATAGACATCATATTCCTAGTTGTCAAAGAAAAGGGTTCCACCCCGAGTGCCTTTATATCTATAGAGCACACATGGGACCAAACTCCATGATTACGGATCCCATGACTGAGGTTACCACCCGAGGTCTTTCACATGAGCTGCTGCTCATATGGGTGTGAAGTTTCTTCGGGATGTGTCGTTTTAGTGGGGTTTATTATTTTGAATACTTTTTTGAATTACTTTTGTTATGGATATTATGGATTTAGTTTATTCACTGTGATAAAGTATTATGAGTTTTATCTCTTTGATTTTGTATGGTTTGATCTCACTAAGGTTTAAGGGGACCAGGTTGGAAATAAGGCATGTTGAGATCACATTGCATGAAATTTCCATGCTACACATCCACCGCCAGATGCTGTCATTAGTTACATTGATATATGTGATCATTGATGGAGTGCAATTACGAAATATGTAAGACGTACATTTTGATCTATATTGGTGTGGTTAATGGACAAGATTGTTAATGTATATAAAGTTTTGATAGCAAAACTCATGAGCTCATAAAGTATAATTCACGTTTATAAAGTTACATATATAGCCCAAGTGGGAGATTGTTGGAGTAAAATCGAATATATGAAATTTGATATAATTAAATAAATGTGAATTATAGGCCTATCAAATAAAGTTAGGAAGCAATTAAAGTGATTAATTTAAGTTTTGGGGCCTTAATTAATATATTATAAAGTGTGGGCATGGTGTGGGAACAAAGCGTAATTTCTATTTTATGATGGAGTTAAAACAGAAATTACGAACAGTCGTGACTGTTCATATACAGACACAATTGGTTATAAATAGGGAATTAAGTAATTAGGATCGCATGAGTTTTCTTTCTTCTAATTCCATTGTCAAAGAGAAATATTAGGCAAAACTAGTGTTGAATGCGGAAGATCATAATACCATATTCATATTTACATCTGGAAGATCATAAAGCTCAGGCACCAGTTCGGATCTGAGAAAGATCATAAAGTTTCGGACTCATATTCGAATATCTCAATATTTTTGTTATGGATTAAGTGCGCTTTACGCAAATCCACGTATTTGATTCTTGATGATTCAATATGAATGTTCCTGCTTGTGTGATGGTTTTCACATAATATTTTTTTTTTTTAAATCTCTCATCGACTCCTTCCCCATCGTCATCGACTTCTTCACTAGCCATGGAGTCGACTCGCTCACCAAATCGTCGTGAATACCTGCACCTAAGCACTTTGACATCCTACAAAGCAAGCATTGGTTGCTTGTCAAACACGTAACCATAAAGTTAGCTTTAGGGTCTATAAATGAACCACTCCTCCTATGACTTTCACACACATTCTCCTAAGGCCTTTACATACATATGCGGGTGTTCTCTCCTTTGCTCTCTAGAAATTAGGCTTGCCCACATGCAGATCTGTTATGACTAGAATAGCTTGGAAGGTCCCACCAAGGTTAGTAAACCCTAAAGATGATGTCATTAGTTTATCACACATCTTGTTCAATCATGATCCAAGCTTCCGTTGTGCATTGTTTCCTTGATCGTGATGTCAAAGGAGCTCAAGAAGATGCTCTACAAATTGTTCTTGCTAAGCGGGTTACTGACTATCGGACTCCATTCCTTGGCTTTCGATTTGGTTGCAAGAATTGCATGAAGAGGATGAAGGTTTTACAACTTAAAGGGTTGAAGGTGGAGAGAGAGTGGGTGGGGATAAAATTGTTTTCTTACAAATATAACAAAATTGGGAGCTTATTCAAGTAGTGACATGTGGCAAAAGAAGAGAAGGGGTAGGGATCCATTGGTTTTTTTTTCTTAAAACAAAAATTAAAGGCCAATTAGATAATTTAACAGCAACGGTTACATATCTCTTTAGGACCACTTAGGAAGAGAGCCTTTGCATAAATTTGGATATTCATAATTGATAAAAATGTGAAAGTATTTAAAAAGAAAAGTGAAAGTTGGGATTATTTGTCAATTTCCCTTATTTATATTATAAATGATCGACTCATGTGTTCTTTACAAGATGATAAGTTTCCCAAAAAATTGTTGTATAGTGCCTCATAATTAACGGAATGATTTGTCTTTATCATAAATGAGCTTTCCATGATGAGTATACTTAGTTTCCATAGAGTCATGACTAATGTCTATTGGATTGTCTTGGGAAATTCTGGATCATCTAGCCCTTATTGAATATACTAAGCATGCATTGGTAATTATTGGGACTAATTACATAAATGGTTCTCAATTTTTGATTTTTCTGTTTTGATATCTCAACTTTAATTTTATTAATTAAATTGTCTAAAATTCTTAATTTAGTTGGATGATACATTAGAAAGCTTAATCTTTGGGCCCATGATCTATTATTCTAGGAAGATCTTTGTCTTTTAACCTTAATTCCTAGTTTCATAATAAATAGACAACTTGTGCAACTTCCCTCTTAGTTATATACGTCTTTATGCAAGATTAGGTAACATGTGTAAAACTTACAGCATAATTTATTAAGTTGATAGAATTGTTGGGGCAAATAAAATTGGAAGGCAAAACCTTACATCTTTGTTTTTTGAAAAAATAGTGAAAGAAAGCCAGAGTTCAAACAATAAAATAATAAAATGCATCTAGATTGGGAGACATGGAGGGGAAAGGGTAGCTTGAAATAAGAAGCGATGTGGTTCTTATTTGAACCTTTGAAATAGTTGAGTAACATAAATTAACACATATCATATTTTAACTTCCTATTTACTTTTTCATAACATGCCATGCTTGATGATGTATGCCTCGATTTATAGTTTAATCATACCATTTTATATTTTTTAATTTTATATTAAGTTTTCTCCTATTTAACTTAATGAACTACTAACACTTTAGCTATTTTTCTTTTGTGGCTCAAATTAACCCCACATATACATTGTACATAATATTGCAGGTATGAATCCATGTTTGTTAATAAAATTGCTAATGTCATTCGTAAACGATTGAATTGTAAGATTCTACTTGTGGGTGAGAACATTGTTGGAATGGATTTTCATTTAGATGAAGCTTCGTCACTTACAAACATTAATTTGAAGGAAAGTTCGCATGATTGGATCTACGGTATTGGTGGCATTGGTAAGACTATCATTGCCCAAGCTATTTGTAATAATTATCTCATACTTGAATTTGATGGTTGGAACTTTCTTGAGAATATAGAAACCAAAAGTGTTCTAGTCTACTTCAACTACAACAAAAATTTCTTAATGATATCCTTAAAGGAAGAGATATGAAATTTCAAAATATTGATGAAGGAATCAATGTAATAAGAGACTGAGACTACATTAAGGGGTTCTAATTGTTGTTGATCATGTGGATAGTTTATGCCAATTAGAATGCATAGTTGGAAGCCATGATTGGTTTTGCTCCAGGAGTAAATTATAATAACAACTAGAGATAAACATACGCTAGATGCTCATGGTGAATGAAACATATGAAGCTAAGGAATTAAATTAACAAAGACTCTATTGAGGTTTTTAGTGGTATGCCTTTAAGCAAAGAGTTCTAGAGGGCAGAGTACAAGAATCTCTTGAATCATGCTATAGGATATGCTACAAAGGGCTTCCATTAGCACTCAAAGTTTGTAATTTAGACATTGGATACCCCAGTACCTACTTATTTCCTTACCCTAAATCTTGTGTGTTATGCGGTTGTGGGCCATAGATTTAGGTTCTCACGAGCGGATACCACACACTTATACAACATTTTTATGGGCTTTCATTGGCGGTTTTTCATATCTAAACCATATACTAGGTTTTTCACACGAGGAATTTTATCCTACTCGCTTCATCCATTTACACATGTACTTTTCATGCCATGCAACCCCAGGGCCTCAATTTGGACGTTGTCCCATTTTCTGAAACTCCGCCGAAATCAAAATACAGTGTCCAATTAACCATGTCTTCATGACATACATTGAGCACCAACGGTGTAGTTTATGTCTCCACGACGCCCTTGAACCTGACCTGATTCCGATTTACCATGGTGAACACGAGCATAGTGTCGATGACCATCACTCACCCGACTCGACGTGATGTCTCATGCACACTTACAAAATAACCATGGTATTTCCAAACTCTACTTAAGCACATACTAATGCAGCATTCACAACACCAAGCACAGTATGAGCCTGTGACTAAGTGTTTCTTGATCTGAATCATAATAATACTTGAAGAATCACGATCCTTTGGTCACTTAGCAAAGCCAAAATCAAATATGTGCGAGTATCAAATGTATTCCCTGGATGTTTTATCAAAGTAATACTTTGAACTTCTACATGTTTAGAAATTCCTATATGCTTGCCAAGACTATGTCGTGATCCAAGGACCCTTCTGGGGCTCACCTTATAGTGATGGTTCTCCATGGTCTTGAGCAATTATGACTAGCTAGGAAGCCCGATGAATAATAATAGCACCGCAACCTGAAGAAATGAAGCCTGAAAAACAAACATAGTGGTGATGACATATAGAGGTAAAGTTGTTTCATATAACATGAAAAATGCAAATAAAGTCCAACCTAAGAACTAAGCATATGTTGAAGATTAAATGTCATAAGAAACAAAAATGCCTATTCTATGTTGCCTCGTCGAGAGCATGTTTCCTGGCAAGCCATTAAAAGGATTATGATCTCCATTTCATCTCCAGCCATAATAATTTGGTACTAAAACCTCTGAGAAGAACAAAGTTTAAAGAAATGAAAAATAAATAGCAATTATTATATAAAACCAAAGCCTATGGAATTCTAGAAAGTTAAGAAATAATAATGGTAATAAATAATTAAATCTGCAGAAATAAGAAAAATAAGCCATTCTCAAATTGGGAGAGTCGAAAACAAAGCAATGCTAATAAAAGGTTCATGGCTAGACGGTAAGAAATGAACTCGTAACATAACAACAATTTTAAATGAGAAAGCTCATGAAATCATAAAAAAAGTTGAAGTACCAAGAAAAGAATGTAGAAGCAGTATACAAACTTAAATAAACATAGAAGTAGTAAACTTTGTTTAAAGTCATGAATACTAGAAAAAATATTTAGAATTAGATTATTGGGAAGGAAAATGTTTTACGATGTCAAAGCGATACTCTTAGAGACATAGCTAGGATGTAAAATGCTGGTAAAATCCAGCATGATGCATAATAAAGACAAAGAAATTAACTAGAGTCAGGGACAGATTGTTAGTAGGGCTGTCCCATTATCCCATACTAATCTTTACTTTATTAATGAATATATTTCCACTAGCTTAGAAAAGAAACAATCTTGTTTGTATTCCCTTTTATATGAACTTCACAGATATTTTTAATTCAAAAACATTATTTTATATTAAACATGTAGTTAAGTAGTGCAAACATAGTTGCTCTCCTTAAATCTATGAATAGCCCCTTTCCTTGATAATTCAAGTAATCGAAGCCTCTTATATATGTTTCCGGTACATAGAACATTTATTAAATTACACTTCTGTTTATACGAGGAAAGTGATTAGTACTTCTTCTTTGGTTTATTTCACAATTCAGATGACTTGACTTTATGCCCATGAGCCCAGTGAAGCCCAGGTTCAAGTGCCAATGTGGGTTCTAAAATTTTGTGGCTCTCCATAATTAATGTGGGACACACTTCGCTATGTCAAGTTCTATGGTTTGCCTTTACGTAAAGGCATGGGCATTTGTAGAATTTCTACACACAAATGAGCTTGAACATACATCAAAATTAATGAAACAATGGATGGACATGTATATATATATATATATATATATATATATATATATATATATATATATCCCTCCACTCTAACACTTGTAGAAAATATTGCTTAGAAGTCAATGATATATGTTGCACATAGTTTCCTTGGGTGAATAATATCTAGATCTTGTTATTTTCCATGAACAGACCCGATCTACACCTTGAGTCAGAAGATAATAATTTACGCAGTGTATGGACGATACGTCTACGTCCTTGTCAGACTTGCATGTGTGGTGTGGGTGGGCAGGCACTCACAAAAGTACTTGTAGAAAAAATTGCTTGAAGTTGATGATTATGTATATCTGCACTGTTCAGACCTGGTTTGATAGTCAGTCAAATATGGAGATCGGTTTGAGTCAAAATACTGCTGGATAGTAGGGTCCTCCACCACATATTGGAAACCTCACATTCTCGGATCAATGGAGCTCGAAATAACAACTTCCATGGTGAAACATTATACAGTTGGTGGAGGGTGTTTTGAAGCAGAGTGCTCGTGCTAGACGACATCTTCTAGGATGGTCTTACTCTTCATGATTTTGTGATGAAGACATCTTTATTTGAGCAAATGTAGAAATCATGGATACGCATTTGGTTTTTGAGATGAAAGGGTACATATGACCAAGTCTTGGGTTGGCATCACATGTTCCATTAGTATTGAGGAGAGTTTCTTCCTATTCTTACGATAACAATGATAATATTGATGTAATGCTAGGTTAATGCTCTTTAGTTGAATGAGTATAACACAGAAAATTACACAATGTAGGTCCATTTACTAGGAGATAGAACACCCATATGCAGAAAATTGTCGAGATGTTCGCTATGATATAGATCAATCATTTCATATTAACTTTCGCGTTATCAAAATATCAAAGCATGATTGTATATAAACATATGTGTGTGAGAGAATTAAAGTTTAAGGACTCGGTAAGATTGGATTATTTACACATATATACACATATATATGTATATATATATAGGACCTCTCTAATTAATGAAAGCCCCATGAGCAAAGTGTAGTTCGGTAACAAAATAGACTCATAACATTACTTAGTGTGAAATCATTTTTATGAAAAAATGCTTATTTATTTTGTTTTCTATTATTATTATTTTATTTAAATTATTATATACATTTATTGAAATTATTCTCTACCAAACAATCTGCAAATTTACTTAAAACCTCATTGGTTTTATTGTTCCAATACGACGGGGGTAGATAATGGTTCTTAGTTATACACTTAACAAAAGATGAATCTTTCATACCCATTGAAAAGACTTGAAAATACCATATATTCCTCTTAAAATGAAAAACATCCTTTTAGTTTTTTTTTTTAGTTAGAAAAAATCATTTTTGGACAACAAGGTCAAATGATTGAACTTTGATGGTCAACCCGCGGAATACTCGTGGATGCTGGGTAACCTGACACCACTCATGAAAATCGAAGCCAGAGTCTCAGCTGTGCAGGGCTCTACCCAAATACAAAACCTGTTCCAAACAGTTCAATATGACTACACAGGGTCCACATGCGAGTAAAATAATGGCCACTTAGGCCCCTGCATCAATACTCACAAAATATATTCCAACCAAATATATATTACATGGTTCAAGAGTTAATAAATTACTCTTATACAACATATATTAAAATTACAACATTTCAATATATATACAACACATAACCACCAAAGCCACAACTTCGACTTTCTTACTCACGGCCTACAACTGAGTCTTGCCTTCTGACTCGCTCCACATTGCACAAATGGTGATCCCTCGACAGGGTGAGCAAAGCCCAGTTGAGATAATTTCCTACATGGGTTACTCCCCACCTAAGTGCACACGCATGGCAAACAATCACATTCAAGCAAATACATGATCCTACTTGAATGTCTACATGTCATGGATGAGAATGTGACTCACCCTATCCCATATCCCGAGTCCTCACCGACTTCCTCACAAATTCAAGTTGCCAAGTATGAGCTACTGTCATTTTTTTCCGATGACAACCCAAGATTACTCTTAATCTTTTCATTTTTCATTTACAACCATTTACCTCGAGTCCCTCAACGGCTCCCTCAAGCATGCATTTTACCATAAAGTAGCCGTTTCAAACAAGGCATTTGTTTTGCGAGTGGACAACCCTCGATATAAATAGTGGACCCGATTTGATAATTTATTTTGTGGACAACCTCCGATGTATATCAGTTGGGCCGACTCAGAAGCGATTGATATTTTACATGGACAACCCTTCGTGTATCAGTTGAATTTTCTCAGGCCGATTGATATGTTATATGGACAACCTCGATGTTTGTAATGGACATCGATAAATGTATTGTTGGGTGTGAAACGTTCTCTCAAAAACTACCTCATGCACTCACTCCTTCATTCTAAGATTTTTGATTATATAAATGCAATAGGCAAATTTCCATTTCTTAACGTGCGACTCATTTGGATTATCTTAACAATCAAACCCACTAATCAACCTGCGCGGTGTTGATCCCCACAACGTGTATACCTTTGCATCAAACACTGGCTGCGATTATCGATCTCAACTAATACTCACCTAATTTCTAGGTTATGGAGTCGTGGATAATGATCTGCGATTTCAACACATTCATGCTAATATATTCTGGCCATATATATTAACATAATTAAATCTTATGAAACATGCAGATTAGAAATCAATTACACCAAATTAGCTTCATAGGCTAATTAACAAATACGAGCAATTCATTTTGAATCACTCATTTATGCACATTTTCTAAAAAAAAAAAAATTGATTATTGTCATTGTTCTGATTATATTCAGCATTCATTTTCTAGTAATAACACACAAAATGGCCCCAAATCTAGGACCCATATAAACAGTATCTCTTGGTCCCTTCACGATTCATCACTGAATATTGTGATACCAAAACACACCACAAACCCGAAGACATCAGTCCCGGGATCAAAATCAAACCTCAACACAATCCGAGACTGCTCGAAAATAGTCCAGAAAAATTACATCATGGCTTGTCCAAAAGCAGTCTCAAAAAATTCCAACCAGCTGACGAAAGCAGTCAGAATTAAAGCGAGAATGTCAGAAAACAATCCGAAAAATTTCTATTCTATACTCGGTCCAAAAATTTGAAGCTGAGAAATTTGCGACTTTAAACCTCTAAGCCAATCCTGACCACATTAAATGACCTTTAAGCTAGAAATAATACAGTATGAAAAATTCCTACCTCGTAGGTTGTGAAACTCCAAGATTTTAATTATCACGCGCGTAGCTCTCCATGCGTAGATCTTTGCCTTCGAGTCAGCGAAAACTTGCGGTCCTATTTTCATAGATCTAAGAAAAAAGGAAGAAGAAAATAAAAAATAAAATCCCTACTCACAGCTATTCTCTACTTCTCCCCTTTGTTTATCTATTTGTTTTAGGCACATGCTTTTTATTTTATTATTATTATTATTTTCTTTTTCTTTTTCTTAATTCCTTTATTTCTTTCATTACATCATCAATCATCACGACTAATTATAGGCCCACATTAGTGCCCACAGCTCTTTGTGTCACTCTCGAGTGCCATGTGGCATTCGACACCCTACGCCTCAAAAGACGTGCAATTCCGATCGTCTCCAAATTCGACGTGGTAGCTGGGTTTCGAGGCGATTTCAGCGATAATTCCGTTTAGTCATCGGATCTAGAAAATTTGGTTTCCAGCTGAAATTACCGTTTTACCGCTTTTCGAAAGAATTGAGATTTTTCTAAGGGTTTTACTATACATTTTTGGCTCTTCTTCTTCTCTTCTCTTCTCTTCCTCTTCTCTTCTCTTTTTCTTCCTCTTCCTTCCTCTTCACGTTTTTGGTCTCCCAAAAATGAGAGACCAATTGATCTTATCCTTATTTGATATTTTACATTTTCCTTTTAATTTTTTACTTTAATCATTTAACTCCTTATTATTCTCATTTCTTATTCAAATTCTATTTTGTATACTATCTTTTATCATATGACTTACGTCCCATTTGACGATTACTCATTTACCCTTGCTTATTTCCGGTTTCTCTGTTTTCACGTTTTACATTTAAATTCACAATATTTCTGATTATACTCGCAATATACCTAAACATGTTATAAAATCACTAGTTATATTTAGAGTGTGTATACCCCAAATTGAAGAGAATCGCAGGCAGGGTTTTAAGAGGGAAGGTCCACATTGATAAAGGAAGATATCAAGGTTGGTGAGGCGTTTAAAATTTACATAGCTCCTTTGCAGATACATTGCCTATGTCGTAGTATGATTTAGCCAGACATGTGACATATGAGGAACATTTAGGAGCATATCATTGTATTTCGGATACCTCAGAGAGCTTACACAGGAAGGAACTTTTCAAAAAAAAATTGATTCAAGGAAGTAGAAGCATTCAATTCTGGGTAGAACAGGTAAATTAATTGATAGAAAGTCTACTACTAGGTATTGTACATTTATATAGGGTAACCTAGTGACTTGGAGGAGTAAAAAGCAACCAGTGGTAGCAAGAAGCAACGTTGAGGCTGAACTTTGAGCTCTTGCATATGGAATATGTGAACTTCTATGAATAAAAAGAATCATCTTTGAGCTTTCTCCTCAAAATGAGAATCCTATGTTGTTGTATTGTGACAATAAGTTAGCAATCAGTATTACTCTTACAATCAGCTCATACTTGACCATACCAAACACATAGAAGTAGATAGACATTTCATTAAAGAGATGATTGAAGAAGAGCTTGTGTGTTTGCCCTATATTACATCCAAGGGACAACTAGCGGATTTCTTAACCAAAGGCTTACCACAACTCATGTTTGAAAAACACTTATCCAAGTTGGACATGATGAATATTTATGGTCTAACTTGAAAGTGTTATAGGATGCGTTGAGTCCTGTAAAGAATTGTTTAGGAAAGTAATTATAATCTTCATTATAATTTGGTCTAGTTCCTTTCATAGTTTGTAGAATTAAGGAGTTAGTTTCCTTTTCGTTCTCTAATTATAAACACACACACACACACACACACACACACACACACACACACACACACACACACACACACACACACACACGGAATTTGGGCAGTTGGAGCGTGTTGGGAGTCGATGGGCGGACTGGACATTTCTTCAGGTTGAGTGCACGACCTTAGCGTCACTCTCTGCAAAAAGTAGAGAGGGATGGGCGTGGAGCAGCGTAGTGCTGTTCCTACGTCAGTTCTTTACGATAAGAGAAGATGGACTGCTTAGAGGGCGAATGTGTTGCGTAAAAGTCTGCGTACCTTGCACCAATGGGGTGGCCTGGTATTTATAGTGGATGACCATGACAACTTTCCTAATTGGATTATGATATGGAATAGTATGTTTCCTAATTGAGAGTATGACACTGAATAGTGTGTTTCCTAGTTGGAGATGATATAATATTCTACTCATTTGGGTCAGGAGATTTTCTTTCCTTATTGTAAACCAATTAATAAGGGATAATTGAGGAGTGATTATTTGGGAATATCTTACTTTCCTGATTGGTGGGGATTGGATATTTTCCCTTTGTCGATGGGATTCAGTTTGTTTAGCATGTGGAGAGAACTCTCAAGTGCTCATATATGTCCTTTGGAGCCCCGGTGGACTAGGCTAACCCGGTTTAAAAATTTTGCGTCGGAGGCTGGAGTGTTTCGATGGGCATTCTGCCTCTTCTTTGGGCTTGGCGGGTGGGCTGTGAGCCCATTTTCAAACCCTATCGGTTGCCCCCGGCCCTTGTGTACGGTGTCGTGGGCAAGGGTTATGCGTTCGTATCGGATCACGATTTCAGTATGCCTTGGGGTTTGGTTAGTTAGGGCTTGGTGGGTAGATCTCATGTCTGTGTCATGATGACCTTCGGTTTTGGCTCATTTTCCCTTGCTCAGTTCCCTCCTATTTCTTTCGCGGACATCCTCTGTCTTGTGTACCCCTGCTGCTGAAACCTTATCTTTGTTTTTAGCGAGTTCGGACGTCCTTCTCCCGCCCGTTTTTAGTCGGACCACTGCGTGCGGTATCTTTTTCTAAGCGTCCTCACAGGAGATAGCTTTTCCGTTTTATTCACGGGGCCCCTTTCGTCTTTCTCTCTTCGGTCTCCTTTCAAATGATACGACGAGGCATTAGGGTTAGGTTGGTCAAGTTCTGCTTTCTTTACTTGCGTTCATGATGGGTCGGCCAGTTCTTCTTCTCTGATATTGGAGGTGACTCTTGGTTGTTGCCCGGCTCTAGGCGGATTGAAGGCGCCTCAAGCCAGATTCAATCTGAGTTAAGCCGAGATGCCCAGGGGTGCCCCACTTCGTAGACAAGGGTAAGGGGAGAGTAGACACGATTACATATCAGGGGGGGTCAGGAATACTTAAAGTCAGCGGATTCGACGTAACTTTAACCATGGGACCTAGCAAGGTCAGTCCCTCGTATGGGGCCACTTTCGCTAAGCGTTACCGACCTCCTTTTGGCGTTCGAGTTTGGTCCTTGTGTTTGACCCCCTCGTGGTTTCAGGTACAGATGGTATGCTTCTTCAAAGTGGCTTTCGATAATGGCCTTCGCTTCCCTCTACACCCCTTCATAAAAGGGGTTTTGTAGTACTTCAATGTTTATCCTTCCCAATTCTCACCCAATGGTTGGGGTATTTTGGTTGGCCTGTTGGTCTTCTTGAGGGACAGGGGGTTTGGTGTTCCCAGTATAGCTCTTTGTTCCTCTATTTGTTTAGTGAGAAACCGTGGGAGCTTTTCTCTATTTTCGGGCGTGCTGGTGCTCTCCCCAGTGATTTACGATCTTCCTTCTCCCATAGGGTTTGGAAGGGACGCTACATTTTTGTGAGCGATCGCAATTGGGAATACAATCCTTTGGACAAGGATGACACCTGGCGTGTGTTGCTGGACCACCCTCGACATCTCGTGAGTGTCAGCTACATTTTTCAGTATAACTTGCATGAGGTCGTTGGGTATCTTCTAACTCTGCATCGTTTGCGTGCCTTTTAGGTGATCGACTCGAACTGTTGCAGGCCATCGGCGTGACGTTGGCGTTGGTGAGTGTCCTCTCCCGCATCCCTACGCGGGTGATCCATCGGACATTCCGGCTCGCCCGGGGCTGAGGTCGGCCAGCTACGCTGTGTGGGGCCTTGGCCTCCTTCCACCATAAAGTTTCTCCCGCCGGGCCCCTCCATTGCCAAACCTGCAAGGGGCTTCTAGCTCGGTTGGAGACACTGTCTCGGAGGCCCTGAAGCATGAAACGGAAAGCCTCGGACTCCGTTGAAAAAGATCGGGCGGTCTCGGTCGAGTTCAGGAAATGGGGCGTCTTCCTCTTCTCTGTCATACGTCCGAGGAGCTAGAGCGGGGCGTTGTTCGCTCTCGGTGAAGGTTCAAGTTCGAGTTGTGACCAGTTCTAGGTCTGCTGCGAAGGCAAAAGGTCCCTCTGGGTGGGGCCGTTGAAGCGGCCCAGGTTGGCGATCGTACCTAATGCATGCGGAATGCGCCTATGAAGGGTGTTAGGCCACCTTTCAGGGTGGAAAAAGTGAAGGAGGGACTCTAAAGCGGCGCGATAGCGTTCGCCTTCTCAACGCCAAACTTGAGGCTGGCGATCATTATTCTTAAGGATTCGACCTCGAGAGGTCGGAGTGTCTTTGCCAGTTGATGAGGCTTTGGCTCTATCCCTCCAGTCTCCACTTCCTTGCGCGTTTAAGGCCCCATCTACTGAGAGTTTCCAGATGGGGAGATCGGCCGGTGTTTGAGCGTTTCCGGCAGGCTCTGCTGGTGTGAATTCCATGACGAAGTCTGCGAGGACCTACCCTTTTATTGCAGTTTTCGGTTTGTACCTGATGTCGAACTCGCTCAGCTCTATGGCCCGCTTCATCAGTCTTCCACGGGTCTGCAGCATGTAATACTTGCTTTATCGGATGCAGCCGGGACCGTGGTGTGAGCTTGAAAGTAAGGCGGAGCTTAGAGGCTTCTGAAATCTTCAATGCAGTCTTCTCCATCCTTGGTACCTCTCCCTCTGCTCCTGCGGTGCTTTCGGCTGCGTGCAATCGTGGTCATTGTAATACATCCTTGTCCCAAACGAGGGCTATTTAGTGAGAAATACGAAACTGCTAAATATAAGTGAGGAGGCTCCCCCTGGAGGCTCACCCAGTGGGGGGGAGCTCATATATGTGAGGTGAGAGTCTTCTCCGCGCCATTATCAGTGAAAAGCTTTCTTTAAAACTTGGAAGAAAGGCTGACATTTATCGCTGGCCTTGGACACGAATCGGCTCAAAGCGGCAATCCTTCCGGTCAGGCGCTAGACCTCCTTCGTGCTTGATGGTGGCGGCATATCGAGCACATCGCCTCAATTCCTCGGTTGTTGACTATGAAACCTAGGAATTTTTCGGCTGATACTCCGAAGGCGCACTTGGCTGGATTCAGCTTCATGTTGTACACAGGATGCAGACGCCTCGGCGGATGAGCTGTGCGGTCGAGGCGGTGGTGGATTTCCTGACATGTCATCTATATACCTTCCATGGGCGATCCGATGTGTTTTGAGACATCTGATTGACGACCTCGATATATGTGGCCCATCGCGGTTCTTGAGCCCAAGGGCATCCACCACGGTAACAATAGGTCCTGTCTTTTGTGAACAAGGTCTTTTCTTGAATTCATTTGGATCCATGTTGATCGATCTGGCCGGGAGAATGCATCCGCCACATTAGGAGCTCATGGCGGCCGTAGCATCTGATGAGGTTGATTCGCGACGAAACTATCCTTTGGGCATGCTACGTGACGTCGATGAAGTCGATCTTGAGTCGCCGCGCCTTTCACTTTTGACTAGTACGGCGTTGGCTAGCCACTCGGTTTACTTCTCACGTTTACTGGAGGTTTGTGACTCTCGTCGATCGCTTTTTGTCTCTCTGGCGCGAGCTCGTCTCTTTGCGGCCGTTTGAAGGATGGGCGTGTTGACCCTGAGTGGTGTGCCGGTCTATTCTCCCGTATACACTGTTTCCATCTGAGGCGTCTTGATACGTCTTAGGAAATCGGTGAGAGGGTGATCAAGGTCCTCTGGTAGCTTGGAGGCGTGTGGCGAGGTGTTCGAGTCGTCATCCAACGTCGGGTTCAGCTCTTCGAGGCTTCGAGATCGGATAACACTTGTCTGGCGCGTCGAGCTCGTCAAGTATACATTGCTCAATAGCTTTTTGCTTCACGGATCTTTGTGCACTCCACGGCCAGTACTCGTTGGTCTCCTCGAACCATTCCTACTCCGCTTATGGTGGGAAATTTGACCACCATGTGGTGCCAGCGAGGAGGAATGGCCTTTGCTCGCGTTAGAGATGGTCTCCCAGTGACATTTACTTGGGCGGTGGGCATCACCACGAGAATCTTGCGGTGGTCGTGGCACGGCACGGGGTCTCCTAGGTGAGCACTAGTTGTATGTCGAACCCAAGGGTAACACTCTCCTCCCGGAGAATCACTTAAGTGAGTCTTGACCAGGTTCGGTTGCCCTTAGATGTCCATCTTTGTCGAGCGGCGAGGAATGATGTTGGCTGAACTTCAGTTGTCGATGGTGGACCGTTTATTGGCCACAACTTCTTTCGGAATTACCGAAGTCGTCATGGGGTGTTGGTATCCTCGAGTGCGAGGTTAGAACGTTATGGATGGCCAATCGAGGCAGACGGTTTGGACACCACTTGTACTTCCACTACCTCTGGCCGACTGATCTTTGGGTAGATGGGCCCATCGGCGGCGGTTCTCATCTCTGAATCCTCCTGATATCACGTGGATTTCCCTTATAGTCTGTTGGTGTTGAGTCGCTATTTGTCGAGGTGGTGGTGGTAGTACGCTAAAGCGAGCACAGTTCTAGGCGGTCCCCAAGTGATTTTGAGGTATGAGCGTCGGAGATATCCACGCCGTATCAGGTACTCTATTTCTTTCTTAAAATTTGTATCTGTCGTCAGTGCGGTGCCGTAGTCCACAATGGAGTCGCAATGCAGGTGTTGTCTCTTGTGGCGGGTCGGCTTCATTTGAGTTAGCCACCTCGGGGTGTTCGTTTCGCGCCAGCGGGCTGTGATCTGCGGGGCTATTAAGGGGGTGAGCCGCAGGGTGAACGTTAATCGCCTCGAGTTGGGCGGGCCTGGGCGTCTACCGGGGTTTCGAGTCTCTTCGGGGACCGTTCTCCATCTTTCTTTGGAGATCTCTCCCGATCACTTTGTCTCCTCGGGCTTCGTCCTCGTCGCTTGTCTGCCCCGCCTTTCTCTTTATGGGTGGAGGAGCTCCCTTTCTTCGACATGAGGGCTTCTTCACCATTCATGTACTTTTCCGCCTTTGCGAGCACCTCAGCCATGCTCACACCGGGGGTTTTGAGATGGAGAACAGCAATCTTTTTTGACTCTCTCAGCCCGATAAATACGTGTCCGAACTTCTCGTCGGTATGTCCACCTTCGGGGACTCGGCGTTGAATCTCACGAGGCGTAGGTTCGAGCTCTCTTGTGAGCTGCGCGATGTCGACATATGATAACCCGGCTTCATGCGTTAAACCAATGAAGTGGGAGGCAAGCGCTAATGGATAATTCTACGAATGAGGAAGGCAAGCGAAGGCGGAAGTCTATTAAACCGAGGCCATTTGGGCGCTTTTAACGTGATGTAGCTCTGCATATACCAGTCCCTGTTTGTTGAAGCTCCATTTGATTCTTATAGGTGTTAAAGTGATCGACGGGATCTCTGGCGCCATCGAACGCCTCCACTTGTGGCATTCTGAACTTTGCTAGAAGAGGGAAGTGAAGCACCTCGTCCGTGAATGGTGACTCAGTCTGTTGCACCAAGGTGTCCATAGTGTCGGGGGCGCGTCCTCTTACAACTTCCTTCACACGGCTGAGCTCTTGCTGGAGGTTCTTGAACCTCTGCTCCCATGAAGCGCTCTCTATCCCTTCTTTGAGGGTGTGGTTCCTCGTTCCCGACATGCTAGTGTGCTTCATTGCCCTCCTCTCCCGAGTAAGTGTGGTCTGTCTTTTAGGCTCTGTTTGGGCTACGCTTTGTTTGACTCGGGGGTGCCGGATTGTGTTACCCTTCATGAGGGAATGTTGTGGGCTTCCCTGGACTGTGGAAGTACTTCCCATGGTGCATCTGCACGGTGAGGTTGCTCTAACTCTTACATCGGCGATTGGTGAGGCGGAGCGCCTCCACCTCATCACGTATTGGTTCCACATTCTTCTGCTAACGTCGGGGGTGTTTATGCATGCTGGCGGAGTCTTATCCTTGGTGGATTGACGTTGCTCCTGCTTGTATTTCGAGTTGATACCATCGATGGCGAGAGATCGGTTTTTGTTGTAAAGGAACTATCGTTCCCGCAGGCCCAGGCGCCCAGCCGTGATCTACTTTTTCAAGCGGGCCCAGAATTTGGGTGTTGGGGTCGTTGGGCGGACTGTGGCCATTGCTAGGTTGAATGCGGGCATTAGCGTTGCTCTCCTGCCAAAGTAAGAAGAAGAAGAGAGAGTGTGGGCCGCGTGGCGAAACCGTCTAAGTCGGTTCTTTACGATGAAGATGGGTACCTTAGAGGGGCGAATCGTTACGTAAAGTGCATACCTTGCACCGATTGGGTGACTTGGTATTTATAGTGGATGACCATGACAACTTTCCTAATTGGATTATGATATGGAATAGTATGTTTCCTAATTGGAGTATGACACTGAATAGTGTGTTTCCTAGTTGGAGGATGATATAATATTTCTCTTACTGGGTATGAGATTTTCTTTCCTTATTGTAAACCAATTAATAAGGAATAATTGAAGAGTGATTATTTGGAAATATCTTACTTTCCTGATTGGTGGGGATTGGATATTTTCCCTTTGTCGATGGGATTTAGTTTGTTTGTAGCATGTGGGCTTTCGAGTGCTCATATCGTCGCTTTGGGCCAAGCGGTTGGGCCTTGATTTTAGAGTGCAGCGTCAAAGGCACAGGTGTTCGATGGGTGCCTTTTCATGCGGAAGGCTTGGCCGAGAAGTAGGCTTACTTGAGCCCATTTTCCTAAACTTATTCATATATATTTACACACACACATACAGGGTTCATTACCCTCTCATATAGATATCTGAGCTAGGTATTCAAAAACCTCTTAGTATAGTACATATTACGAACTAAAATCGATCAAAAAGTCAGTTAATCATTCAATCATAGGTGCTTAAACATTTCCAAGGAAGTTTTGCAAAAATGTATGATGAAGTTTGCAAAAGAGATAATAAAGCCTCCCAGATCTAATGGAAGTAAAAATGATATTTTATTTTGTAATAAATTAATAAGACAAAATTTTAGAGTAAATATTAACATATGGTTATCCTTTTGTTTAATTTGTTTTTTTATAACATCACAATGATTTTTATATTGTTTTTATAATATGCAGTGAAATTGGTTTCATCAAGTATCCTCATTCCTCATTCATACGTATCCCAAATAACATTTTTTTTAGATGCTCCTGTTCAATTTCTTTGTTAAAAATAAATAGTCAACACCATTTTTATTTTCTTTGTATGAATGTGTCGCTTTTATTGTATTCACATAAGTTTATAACATAGAAATTCGTGAAATATAGGTCGTTGTTTCAAAATAATTGACATGCACGAGGAGAAAGAATAATCTTCAAATCTATTAGAGCGAGCATTTGACATCTAGAATCATGGTTTAATATTATAGTATGATCTTTGTAGACCCCCATATATTGCTTTGGGGCTACTTGAGTAAACAATTTAACATCTAGAATCACATGGTTTTTAATATTCGAATTGTAAATCTTGTAGACCCCCCATATTGCTTTGGGGCTCTGAAACTCTTTGGGCTATTGGGGGTCTATGGGCTGTTTTTTTAAAATGATCTTTTTTAAGCCAGTTGATGTTTGACACTTGGAGAAATGTGGTGACCTTGATTTTAGGGTCTCATTTTGAAGTAGTATAAAAAGAAAGCTAGTCTTGGTGAAGGGCCTTCGGAGGTTTTTGGGAAAAAATAGAAGGCAGCCATCAGTGGGAAAAAGAGAAAAAAAAATATAGAAGAGGAGAAAGCAAGGAGAAGAAATCACAAAGATTGTGGAAGGCATTTGTGAGAAGAGGTAAGAGGGTGGACTATACTTAAGGCGGGGTTGGGCTAGTAAGGGTTTTGGTAGAGTTTTGGTTCTCATGTTTCCTCTACATTTCAGTATTTTGTTTATTATGTATTAATTTTACGGATCTTTGGGTTTGTGATGCATGAGCATGCAAACTCATTGCTCGATCTCAACTCTTTTATCTTTGGGTTTATTGTCTTTTTTTTCTCTGAAGTTACTTTGTATTTATAAATAATGTAAAAGTTTAAAATTCTCATCCATGTTTTAATTTTTATTAAAAATAAATAAATTATTTCTGTTTCGAACTACGGATGGCGTGACACGAGGGAAGGCGGAGCCTTTCCACATCTCCCTTTATTTATTCCTTCTCACGAGGCTGAAATATGATCGACTCTTAATTTTCTTGGGATTTTGTGGCGAGCAGCTTAACGATGGCTGACATTCCAAACACCCTGTATTTGTGCCCGACCGACCGACCGATTCCTAGATGGAAATATGGTATTTTCTTGAGTTTTGGTGAAGCACTTTCGGAAGAATTTCCACCGAGATCCATCTCTTTGCTGCTTTAATTGGGAGGTATTGCACCTTAGGAGATGATGAAGATATCGAAAGCGGAAGTGAGTTTCACAAAATCTTGGCGTAAAAGTCAAGATTTTGCGTAGTCGTTTTCTCAAAGCTGCCATTCAAGGTAAGATATTTGAATGAACTGGTCGAGATCATTGAGGCGTGTGAAAGAAAATGGGCGGACAAATTATACCAATTTTCTACCATGTGGATCCATCGATGTCACGAGAGCAAACGGGAAGTTTTGGAAGCGTTTGTTGATGCGAGAAAAGCAAAAGGTGAGGGAAAGGCGAAGGCGTGGAGAAATGCAACAAGGAAGCGGGCCAATATCTATGGATGGCATCTAAACCGCAGTAATTATAATGATTCTTCATTTTCCATTTAAGTTCTCCTTCTACTTATTAGTTAATTTTCATCTTAATTATGACAACTATAACAATACCAACATCCATGACTTCTCCCAGTCGTGAAAAAATATAACAATTTCTACAAATTGATGGATATTCTTATTGGTAACTTATATTAAACATGTAATGGATTGGTGTAGGCAAGGTGGCATTTCGAGGAGAGACGATAAACGTCTCTATTTATCTTAGTAATATTATTGGTTACAAAATATGAAGTCATTCATGCTCTTCCTCGTATGCTCTCCTTTGATTATTATATCGGTTGTTCTAGATTAACATGGATTATATATATATGATGTTAGGATAGAAGTTATATGATTGGATGCCACCCGGTGTAAGTCTGGGGTCTGAAAGGTAGAGACTTGTTTTGGGTCCGGTCAGGCTCAGGCTAGTTTTAAACGGTCGGACAACGAGCTTCGTTTAGGTCAATGGGCTAGTTGGGTCCACTCCATATCTTTTTTAAAAGAAGCACATAATATAACTCTATTTATAATATATATTTTGTTAAAAGTTTATTATACAAGTCAAATAAATGTGTAATTTAGTTGTTGCATTAAATTTTAAGCTAGAGGGAGGGGTTAGAAATTTTTTTTTGATTTTAATTCTTGGCTCTTGGACCCACTTGTCTTGGCCCTGCCAAGCAAAGTAATCACTGAACCAGCTTAATACAAGATAAGTGGGTTAGATCGTGAGCTTTAAACAATATGCAAAGCCTGGCCCAACCCAAATTGATCTACATCCTCATTGTTCATGATTCAACCATCATTGAAAAAATAGATTGAATAATAAATTTCCAATTCTTAGAAAAACAAAGGTTTCAAAATTAGAGCTTCTTTATATACCTCATAAACTAGTTAATAGTTCTTCAACTTTCTGCTCCTCTACCATTACTTCCTTATCGATAGTCCTCCAAATTTTCCTCATGTTTCCTCCTTACACTTTTAGGACTATTCATCCAATAGATATGTCTCAAGCTAGCGGTTTACTCATCTCTTATGTTTTTTTCATCGATCGTCCTAAATGTACTCTTTACTTTCACATATTTTGGCACACTTTTCTTTAGTTGTAGGGTCTTTACCAAGTAGCATTCTACCAACCACATGTGGAGTCTAATATTTAGTAAATTCTCAACTAATTACCCAAATTTCTTTTAAATTAATCATGTGTAGACACAACCATTTCTGATAACCTAAAATTTGTGAATTCTCAACCATACAATTAAGTCAAGCCCAGCTAAGCTACTTGTTTCTCCTACTGTTGATGCTAGAGCACCTTTATAGACAAATTTACTATATTTGCCCATCTCTTAACCAATTTATAGTTGGTTTATCATCTTTGTTACATTATTTATATCTCCAAGCAATTCAGTCTCCTTCATATTTATCATAAAATTAATTATTCTTTATGAAACCCAACAATTGTCCATCAAATTTAACTAATTTCAAACGTCCATAACTATCACTTTAGACCACCCATTAATAGTAAATCATTCTGATGGATTGGATCAGATTAACACAATCTTGATTTAGTTGGGACTTTAAATCTCTTTCAACTCTCGTAGTTTGATTTTGACTAATGGAGATGTAGTATATATTTAATATTTTAAGAGATCAGTTAATAAATAAAGCAAGGCGATGTTCTCTATGATTGAATTGGTGGTTTACATAGTTGACTAGATATTCTCTAAATAGACATAATGAAACCTCTTGGTTTTAAGATAGTATGTCTCATTGGATAATCTTAATGATTCATGATTCTAAAATCTATGATTATAGTAATCCCTTGAGTAGAATTTGATATGTAAACATTCTTAGGATTTAGAGTTAGGCAGGTCCTTTTATCTTCCATTCACATGGGTGGAGAGAAAACTTTGCTTCGGCACCATCCATTAGTGAGAATAAGCCATGCTTCTGCGGTGTAGCAACTTGATAGAGAGTGAGTGGAAGACTCACTTTGTATTCTAATAATTTATCTCCTTTGAGCTTTGCCAACAACGGGAAGAAAAATAAAGGAAAGTAGAAAGGAAGAGAATTATTAGTGCCTTTCTTTCATTTAGACTTAATATTTTTTGAAATAATTATGCATTTACTTTACGCTCTTGTTATCTTTTCAAGTACGAAATACTTCTAAACTCTCACTTTAAAATAATAAGAATGATCTCTCTAGGTTTGCCAAATGTCCCTAATTTTTCTCTTTGATTTAACAACTACGTACTTTTAATATTTTCAATTTATGAAATTTATGATTTTGGGAGAATGAATCATATTAATTAGAAAATTTTACCTAAGTGAGATTTAGAAAAGATCTTTAGTTATTACGATAAAATATAATACTTAAAATCATCTACATTTTTAAAGTATAATACTTAAAAAATATACATATCTTTTGCCTATCAAAAAAAAAAAAAAACTTTACTTAAAAAAACATATTTGCATAAATTGATTATTATATTGATTATTTCTATAGACTAAGATGGATTCTATATTGTTAGGATAGAAACCTTGTTAAATATAATAGTTTGATATACCATGATTTAATCTTTAGGATAGAAACCTTGTAAGTAATGGTTTGATATACCATGATTTAATCTTCAATAATACCAGTTTTGCATTAATTATCTTGTTATGCATTATATTAAATTTGAGCATACCCTTGATGTATATGACTTGTGTTAGGAGTTGCATGAAAAATTGATGTTAAGTGTTCTTTACAACTTGATAAGTTTGGTCATGTTTAATTAATGGATATCAAAGTTGCCATGTACTATCTCATAATTAATGAAACATTTTATCTTTGTCATAAAAATAAGTTCCCATGGTAAGTGTATTGCTTTGCATAGTTACACTTTGAATAGAATTTACCAAGAGTCATGACCAATAACCATTTTATGCGCCATGACTTCTCCATGGTAAAAACTACTGGTTACTTTGTCTAAAAGATTAACAAAGGATCAACGTGGGTTATTAGTATTTGAGATGTTGATTAAAGAGAAGAAATATTATGATTTAGGCCAAATTCTCATTTAAAATCTTTTGAACAAAGATATGTGAGTTGAAAAACTTCAAATCTTTCGTACCAATGGGTTAATTGTGCTAAAAATTGGACATGCGAAATAAATTATTCTATAAGGTTTCAAAAATTTAAGATTAGAAGTGGTTGGAAATTGAATCCTTGTGGCTTATGGCTTATGCCTTCGCTATGACTTAAATGGCGTCTTAAATTGGAAATTTATGAGTTCTTTGAATTATAATCTAAGCAACAGTGCTCGAACTCCAAATGAAACATTGCTGTAGGTCCATTAATGAGTCTAGACACCTCAAAAATCATTAACTAAGTTAAATGGGCACTAACGGATCATCATGAGCGTCCTAAAAAATCCATAGATATAGTCAGTAAAAACATGATGAAGGCATACTCAATTTCTTGAGTTTTCTTCTTGAAAACATCAGTCCTAAAATCCATGAAACTCTTAAGATATATTATCGATAAATTCATAAAAAAAAATTAAATAATTTATAAACCTAGAACAAGTTGTGGTATAAAAACTCCTATAATCCAAAAGTTGTCTTAGCATACATGTGAAAAACTTATTTAGGGACTCCTATAGATGAATTTGAAATCAAGTGGCATTGGCCACCTTTATTTCATTTTTGAGTCAACTACTATATAAAAATAACTTAGGATCTAGATTCTAATTAGAAGCATCCTAGAATTTTGAGAAATATATGTACTTCAAAACTATCTTTCTTGAATCATTATGTTTTTATCATTTCTATATTTTAGCATGAAGAATTATTATAATATTTCTCCAGGATATGCGACTTAGATTGTTATTTTTTGAGCTTCTATAACTATAAAAATAAGCGGGTTTATAATACCTACTAAAAGAAAAAAAAGAATCCTCATATTAAATATTCTTATTACGAATATTTGAAAATTACAAATTTTCTTTATGAGAAATTATTTCCTTCTATTAATTTATCTTGTGTGCTCTTACATGTTGCAATAACATGTAGTTTACCTATCATGGGTTGAAGACATAACCAAAGTTATTGAACTTTTCTAACAAACACCTACTCCCCATGTAACCAAAAATTCAAAAAGGCACATTGAAACTTAATCTTAGGCCTTCAAAGATATTAAAAATAAGATCTTTTTCTCCTCCACCATTTTTCTAGTGTCATGATGAATTGCCTTATAGATGAACTCATGACGTGAAACAAACAAAAAGAGCAATTATGTAATTCCTTCACATTTTTCAACGTTTGAAATAGTTGATTAATGAACAAGCGCATATATCAATAATTTAATAATATCTTTTGATACTTCTAATTTTATATTCAATTTTTCTACTATTTAACTTTATGAATAATACAAGTTATTTAACTACATGTACATGTATTACAATTAGAGGCATGAATCTGTGTTTATTAAAAATTTGCCAATGAAGTAAATGAAACAGTGAATTGTAAAATTCTAAATGTGGGTGAGAACATAGTTGGAATGGATTTTCATTTGGATAAACTTAAATCACTTATAAACAATAAGTCGAATGAGGTTCGCATGATTGGGATCTATGGAATTGGTGGCATTGGTAAGACTACCATTGCCAAAGCTATTTGTAATAGTATCTCATATAAATTCGACGGTTGGAGCTTTCTTGAGAATGTAAGAGAAATTAGAGTGGGTGGACTACTTCAATTTACAACAAAATCTTCTTAATGATATCATAATGGAAGAAATATTTATAAATACCATAATGTTGATGAAAATTGATTGTGATAAGGATCGATTGCATTCAAAACAGGTTCTAATTGTTGTTGATAATGTGGATGATTTAAGTCAATTAGAATGCATAGTTGGAAAGCATGACTGGTTTTGTCGAGGGAGTATAATTATCATAACAACTAGAAATAAACATTTGCTTACTTGTCATGGAGTGGATATTTATATAAGTTAAGGAGTGAATTATAGAAGAATCCATTAGAGCTTTTTAACAAAATCCCATAACCCCAGCAAAATCCTTCCGGATATTTTAAATTCTCTTGGTTAATTTTCTGGAGCTATGCTAAGGCTCCCGATAACGCAGAATTTTTGGGTATCTTTTATTTTTAGCAAGACAATGTCTGAATGGGATAGCTCATTAACGAAACTAAGAAGCAAATTTCCTATGGAAATCAAAGTGTCCTTAAAAATAAGTTTTGATGGGCTCGATGATATGGAGAGAAGGACACCTTTCTTGACATGTTTTCAGGAAAGATAAGATTTGTTTCAAAAATTTAGATGATTTACGCGATTTCTATCACGGAGATTGGGATTAGAAATCTTGTTGATAAGTGTCTCTTAAGCTGACAAGCAATCGTGGATATGCATGATTTATTGCAACATGGGGTGGAAAGTGATTCTCAGACATGCTGAAAAGCGGAGAAAGGAGGCGGACGTAGGAAGGTGAGGAGCATCTCTCTCATGTAGTGACAAAAGTACGAGTCAAGTGCTAGCTTCACATAAACTCATGACATCTATTGTTTCAATGTTTCGGTAATTATCCAGGTACTGTTTTACTTATATATTCACAACTAATTATTTCTTTTAGGGGGACAAGCGATTGAAGGATTACACTCAGACATGCGACATCGAAACAAATACGATTCACTACAGAGGCTTTCAAGATGTGGAGACTTAGATTCGAAGTTCGTCATGATGAAACATGGCTATGATGAAGCCAAGAACAAGTGCATTCCTAGAGAATACCTTCCTAGGACACATTTCCTTGGAGTGATTTAAGATATCTCCATTTGGGATGGATACCCATTGAAATACTTGCCATCAAATTTTCATGGAGAACCTAGTTGAACTCGGCTTGCAAAGTAAGCGGTATAAATGCTAGGATAAAAGGTATGGCAACCATTTGTCTCTTCAACTTTGCATTAGTTTTAATGTCTCGTGAAATCTTATTTACAAAAAATAAAAAAATTTATTTATTCTGAGGTTTTTCGAAGTTAAAAACCTTTTTGAGAGAAGATAGAGAAGCCCTTTGTGATAACAAGGAATAATTACTAATTTGGATATATTAAAGCTTTACGTTAGTGTTAGTGTCCATGAAATCTTATTCTTGAAAACAAACTTTATTTTGTGCGAGTTTAAGAAGTTGAGTCTTAAATATCCCAGGTCATTCACATTAACTTATCTCGACTAAAATTCCCGGACTTCTCAGTGTACTTTCTTGGAAGATATTAATTGTTAAAGGTAGTAATTAAATTTCTGGTGGAGTCCATTCATTTGTTGGAAAATTTGTTAATTCTTGGATTTATACTTTATTTAGTTATTTTGTTTGAATTGGATAGGTTGCAAAAAGCTTAGGAATCTTCAGGAGACATTTATAAATTGGAAACATCTTAAGACTCTTTGTTGCAGTACATTGGCAGTAGAGATTTTCGAAATTATGGACGTGATGGAAAATTTAAAGGCTTTCTTTAGATGGAGCAGGTGTAAAAAATCTATCATCGATTTGTGCGTTTAAAGGGATTAAGATGTTTGGTTTAGCATTGTGAAACATGAGGTGCAAAGCATTTATAATTTTGAGATATCTTAGAACCTTCTTGTCTGACCCCCTTGAAACTTTACATATATGACAGTGTAGCAGGTTTAGGATCTGGGGCTTTGTAAGTGAGAGAGATTCAATTGGCTTACCTTGCCTCTTAGAACCCAAGAACTAAGTTCTTTTTAGACCTAGAACACGAGACCCCACAACTAGGAGCCTAGGCTTGAGGGTCCCGAGGAACGCAGGAATACATTCAGAATCTCTCAGACCGGAGGATCATCTGGGTTCTTATTGAAGATCGGGTTGAGCACGGCGATATTTTGCATTTTATATGGGTTGGAGGAATTAGACTTGATTCTGTGACTAGATGCAGCAAGTTTGCAGTCTACCGTCCTTTGCAGAGTGTTAAATCTAAAGCGGGAACAATTTTGTAGGCAGCAACTTCATGCATATTAACCTCGCAACAGAGTCTTAAGATGGAATGTTCATTTTAAGTGGCTTACGGAAATTCGAGCTTCCATCAAGTCTGAGAAATAGATGTACATGGTTGTCCATCGTGTTTCCATTGAGTCAAGTCAGAACATTGGTCCATATGGTTGTGATAGATATTAATTAAGTATTTTTCATGGCATAGCTCTTGATATACGAGACAATAGTGGACATGAATTAATTTTGTCTGGGATCTTGAAGCGGTTTGGTTTCATACAAATATTTATTGAGATTATATATATGATGGCAAGAGGTTGATCTTCTTTATTGATGGAGTAGTGAGTTCAATTTGGATAAGGCGTAAAATAGAAATGAAGTAATATCTGATTTCTCAAGCGCATGAGAATAATGATTTACTTAGTTTTCTCATTCTCTTTATTCCACATTGATCCAGTTCAGTGGTTGAGAGCAAGGCGGGGTGGTGGATCCGTCCTTGTAGTTTAAAGTAACCGACTCAGACAGCCCGGCGAGCAATTGGGTGTGGATGACCTCTTTTGGACTCTATTGTGGATCTTCTGATGAGGTGGTGCACCGGATCGAAATGTGGGTGACTTATCTGAGGTTGAATTGTCAAGGGAGATGTATCATTAAACAACTATAGTTGTTGAAGGCTTCATTCGTGTAAGTACCCATGTAAAGAAAATGGAAAAGTGTGGCATTTTAGTCTTCTGCCCAAGATGATCGTTGAATATTCTACTGCATCTTTTCAGACTTATGAGCATTGTTCTGTGACTCATGTGTGAAATAATTTGTTTAAAAGGGTTAGTAAATTTTATTACATATTTTTCCATTTTAAATCTTTGTTTGTTTAGATTATATTTCCTATAATATATATAGTTGTCAATGGTAAAATATATATTATCTTTAAAACCTATCTTTATTTTAAATTTGAGTAATAGTAAAATCTTTTCATATCTAATTTTTATAAAAGTTATAGTTACTATTTCTTTATTTTAAGTAATAATGTATTAATATCAAATCAAACTTATATTTTGAGTTTTAACATAATTAGTGGTTGTTACCTTCATATTAAAAGTGATTAGTCTTAAAACAAAGTTTTATTTGATAACTAGTTCAAAAACAATTTAAAATTTAATTTTCAAAACAGTTTTTTATATTTTTAAATAGTTTTATGGAATAAATATTTATTTAAATTGAAATATTTTAACATTTTATAGAATATTTTAACATGTTCACTGATCTAGTATATTTGTACAAACTACTTTGGTTTTGGAACGTTTTCAGTTCAAAGGCATGTTCTTTTCTTTGCTGATTGTGTTTTTCATTTTGTGTTCACTTATTTTGGTTCATCTTTTTGTTTTTTACAAAAAAAGCGATTTTCAAACAGTTTCTTCATTCTTAGAAAGTATTTCTTTATAGTTATCACCCAGAATATATATATATATATATATATATATATATATATATATATATTTCTTCCATTCAACCGTTACGACCGGGCCCTGCCCCTAGAAGCCGCCACGTGGCGCCCTCCTATTTGTGAAGATAACCCGATTTTCAAAAAGGAAAGCTTCGAAGGTTGTTGGATCATGTATGATCTTCTTCATTGACTCTGGTCAACGTTGGTAAGTGCGTTGACTTGCTTCAACCTTATGTGACTCAACTCATCAATTCAATGGGCTGGACCCTTTCACTCCCCCAATGCCCAGCTTGAACCTACACCTTCCTGGATATAGTAAGAACTTTATTATAATATAGTAAATTATCTTGTTTGAGCTGGCTTGAATATCACTTCCTGATGTTCTTTTTAGGGACAAGGCAGCATGCCTCTTGAGTTAGAGTATGTGGATACGACTTCATTTTATTAATTATTAGGAAAAATTAGTATTAAAATCCTAGACTTTCATAACTTTTGTATTTAAATCTTGAATGAAAAGTTTTCTTTTTAAATATAACAACTTTTTATAATTTTATTTTATATCTGACTTTTATTTGATTGGGGACAGAATTAGCGATGCGTTTATCTGTTGTGTTGAATGAGGTAGGGTTCGAGTTTGTTGGAATATAAAAGCCGAGTGTGAAAGTTTCGTAAAACAAATTTTTATTCGAATTTAAATCACAATATAAAGTTCATGATTTTAATGCTAATTTTCCCTTATTAATATTATTATTTGTATATTACTATAAGTATTTTAAAAAGGGACCGGTTATTCAATAAAAAAATTACTTGTTTCTACTTGTTATTGAACCATCAAATCGATCATTGAATCGTGAATCGATAACTTTTTTGTCCAATAAAGATGATTGGATTTTAAAACAATTAATAAAGAGATAATATATATATATATATATATATATATATATATATATGGAAAAATTTTATTGGTTCAAACTAGCTGATTTTTAGTTTATTAGATTATTTTCTCCAATAAGCGATTTTATTTTTATTTATTATTTTATTTTTACTTGTTTGTGATTGAGTCGGACTAAGTGCAAGTAAATGTACAATGCAGAAGAGATTTGGCTTCATCAAGCCTAAAAGACAATGATGAAGTTTTCTTTCATCGTTCAGTCGTCAACTCTGAAGGTTTACAAAGATTAGAAAAAGACAACGAAGTTGATTTTGTGGCGGAAAAGCAAGACGATGCTGCGAGTAGTGAGTAGTGATCTTTTTTTTTTTACACTTACCAGTGAAAGTGTTTTTTTTTCACACTTTTAGCAGGGAATGTGTTTTTTTTTCTAGGGAAAGTATTCTCCTAAAAGAAACAAGAGAAATTTAATAGAATATGCTAGTTTTACCCATTATTCCTTATTTTCTTGTGCTTCATATTTTTGTTTCGTATTTTTCGTTTCTATTGGAAATACTGAGCATGATAATGGGAAGAACAATTAAAGAATCTACTCATGTATGTCCTAAACTAGCAAGCTTGCCTCCCCCCGTCTTCCAGGTGTCTCCCCATCATTCGCATGTGGTCCCCACTTGTTCCCCCTTAGAGCATCTCTAATCATAAATCTTCATTTTCAAATCCAAATTGGCACATTCTCTATATTTAAGTATGATGGGGCTCATTTTTTGGAGTTCCAACTCCAACCAATAATCTCTATTTTTAACTCCCACGAATCATTTATTAAATTTATTTAATGTTATTTATTAAGTATAATATTTTTAAGAATATGATATATGAAATATTTTTATTTTTATTTAAACATAAATATGAAATTATATTAAATAAATAAAATTCCAATGAATAAAAATATATTAAAAACCTAAAAATGCATTTTAAACTAATAAATATTATATTATAGAGCATCATAATATATTACAAAATAAAACAACATTCACAAAAGCTACATAATTAAATTATATTAACCAAATGATAAAATACGATATAAAAGCCCAATATGGTGGTATATTACTCCCATAATTTTCAAATCATATTCATCAAAGTACCATATCATGACCATGATCCACTTTCATGGGATTTACAAGTCGTTTTTTTCAATAATTTCCATTTTTTCTCACATACCTCGTGCTGAATGGATCGGATATGGAATCATGCTTCATGATATTATTGGGATAAACAAGTACTTCATGATATTACTCTTGTATGCATAATAATGCATATAATATGATTATAGAAGAAAAAGTTGGAAACTTATGGGAGCATTGTTAATTTTAATGTGATATTTATTAAGGAGGTGATAACTGATAATAAATAAAATAAATAATTTTAACGATTTCTTGCTTGCATAAACAAATTAAAAGTAGCTCAAATGTATTAGTTTAAGTAAATGATGTGTAAAACATCATATGATGTAATCCCTATGTTCTTTTTTATTTTCAATTTGAAGTTCTAATTTTATTTCTAAGAAATTATTGAATTAGTTAATTAAAATTTTAAAGTATTGTATTTACAATATAAATAAAAATGTATTATATCATTATCAAAAATAATTTTAATAAAAAAATTTTAATTATTCAAATTTATTAAAATCATTTTACTATATTAATATATAGAAAAATAATTCAAAATTAATAAAATAATAAATAATAAAAATAAATATATCTTAAAAAATAAAATATGCTATAAAAATATTATTAAAATAATAATTTTATTATTATAAGAATAAAATAATTAGATAATAGTAGTATAATATTAAAATAATAGGGGAATAGTACTTACTATTCACATCTCAAAATTTGGAAATGTGAATAGTGGATCTCAATATTTGTTGATGAATATTCACATTTCCAAAAATGGAGATGCAAAAAGAGTATGGTTGGAGTGCATTTTTTGGGTCAAAATCTCTAATCTGAGAGATAAAGTTAAAATGAAGAGATAGTTGAAATGCATGCGCTTACAGGAATCACTTATCTAAGTTTGCAATCTACCTTCACTCCATGTGTTAAATCTAGCGAGAACAATTTTGTAGAGCGCCTCCTCACGCCGGTAACCTGCAGTAGGGTTCATGTAATCCCTTAAGATGAGTGCCATTGCAAGCAAAGTCCAGAAAGCTCGAAGCTGTGCAGTGACCCGAGGCCAAGTTGTATTACCGCTGAGGTTACAGCGCTGCCGATTCGATACTCGATACGATACAACACAAAACTCATGTCGTGGTAGGGCAGGTGACTCTATCGAGATTTAGTTAGCAGGCGACTCGATCAAATTACAAAAGAAAAAAATATGGTTTCCCATCTCAAAATGGAAAAATCAAATTTTTGTAGAGAAATATGAAATTCTAGATCAAAGAATAAAAAATCAAAAAATTTTCATTGCCTTTTGAAATTTCTCTTCATAAAACCAAAAATCAAAACTTTACTGCAGAGATCAGCTTAATTCTCAAACCACGGTCACTTGTTGTAGTGATGGTGGGAGAAGATTCTATGATGGGAATCGACATGAGGTGTAGCTACGGTGGTTTGTCGCTCAATCATTTACAGCGAAACAAAGGGCGATTGCTTGGGAGAGCAGAAGAAAGATGGTAGGTTGCTTGGGAAGTGAGAAACGAAGGGAGATAAGATGTCAAAAGTTCGACCAAATTTGTTTATATATTATTTATTAAGTGAAGAGGTGTATTTCATTAATAAATTTTAGATTTAATTATAATATTAATAAAATTATTATATTATTTTAACAAAAATATTCGTCATTAATGTTATTTTTTTTTAAGGATTAGATCTTGCATTTTTTTTAATTAATAACTTGTTATAATGTAGTAAACTATCGTGACTTCCAGTGTAACCCTTTTCCCTCCACTGAATGTCTTACATTTTTTAAACTTTAAAACTCTACCAACTAGACATGTGGATGATTCTTATGTTATTAAATATACCATGAGAATTTTGTCAGTATTTAATTTTTATAATAATAATTTAATTAATTATCCTTTCAAAAAATTGTAATTAAGTTCTAACAAAGAAAACTAATAATTTAATACTTTTAATGACAAGGTAAAAAATCTATTTTAATAACAAAAAATTATTTTTATTTAAATTAATTTAAAGATGAGATCAAAATTGCTTTTTAAATTAATATTTAATTTTATAATATCAAATACTAAAATAATTTACTCTTTTAAAAAATATTATTATTATTGATATTAATATGTTCTAACGATTATAATTTTCTTTATATAATAAATTTCTTAGATTAAATTAATTAATTTTATAATACACAATTTTATAATAATTATTTCAATAAATACTTTTATAATTACTTAAATAATATTAAATATGTGATAAATATTTGTGAATTTTTAACTCATAATTCCATCTCATTTCTCTAATAATTTGTATAATATTTTATAACTTTTTATTTATCTTATTTGCGTATGTTGATATATGATTGATACAGTAATGGATACATTTAGAACCTTGGTCGAGTGGTGATACCATAACTTTGAACCATGATTGCAAGTGGCTTCTCGAAATTCCAGGGCTTCCATCAAGTCTACGAGAAATAGATGTACACGGTTGTCCATCATTGTTGCCGCTGCAGAGTCATACCAAGTTATTGTAGGATTGCTTCAAATCAGATATTCAGGTATAATTTTCATGGCATAGACCTCTTGATATGTACAAACATGGAACTTACATGTTAATTACTTTTGTACAGGATCTTGAACGTGGGTTTGGTTCATCTGATATATTTATTCCCGGTTCTCTAGATGATGGCAAAGGGATTAGTCTTCTTATTGATGGAAGTAGTGGAGTTCTAGGCTGGATAGGACATCAAAATTTGGGAAATGAAGTAATAATGCATCTTCCTCTCAATTTGGTGGGAATGGTTTTAGCCGGGTTTCCTTGTTCTCTTTGTTCACATTGATCGGTCAAATAGTTTTGGGAAATGGGTGATCACCACTCTTAGATTAAATGCGTTGATTCCATGTGAAATTGAGTGGATCGATCACACGGACTCCACGTGGATCTGGTGGGTGAATAGTGTCAGTTTGTCTAAATGGGATGGGCGTGTGGATCTTCCATTCGAACCAGTGGTGTTGAGATGAGCCCCGTATATGCAGATAGTGGATTGAATAAGTCACAACGCGCCCGACCATGGACTTTCTTGATCATTTGGGCGATAACGCCTCGCGGAGTAGAAGATCTGTTTAAAGGGTTGGTAAATTTACATTGCATCTTTTTCATTTTTATGTTTATGGTTATACGCCTATAATATATAGTTCAATAAGTAAAAATATATCATATGTCTTCAAAATTATCTTTTAGAAAATTTTAAATTTGAGTAACAGTTTGTCTCATTATCGTGCTTTTGCAACTAATATGACTAGTATAGCAACTCCCAAGTCAGTCCAAGAAGCATTGAGTATTCCATAATGGAGAGCACCAGTTATGGAGGAGATCAAAGCATTGGAGAATAATAGAACTTGGGAGTGGGTGCCTGATGCAGGAGCATCTATAAACACGCCAAACATTGGGAATTCAGCCCTAATTATTGAAGAATTGGATTGGGGAGGTGAGAGTGCGTTGAATCACATTAGCCAAGAAAACTCCTTTTTTGGACCTCATTTGGGCCTTGGGAAGCAAAAAAACGTGAGTGGACTTGGACAAACCCACGATGTGGGCGCCATATTAATTTTGAAAGTTTGCTTTATTTATTTAGGAAGATTTGCTTTATTTATTTTAGAAAGTTTCATTTGTTATTTTAGGAAGTTCTTTGTTATTTTAGAAGGTTTCTTTATTTATTTTAGAAAGTTTCTTTTAGGAGTTGGTTTAGTAATTTAGAAAGTTTCTTTTCCTAGTTAAAGTAGAAGTTATTCTTTGTAATTTAAGAAAAGTTTCTTCTAGTTAAAGTAAAAGTTGCTTTTGATTTAGAAAGTATGGGGCTATATACCCCCTAATGTAGTCTTTTGAAAATCGGTTCAAGTTTAATAATATTTGATTTCTCTTTTAAGAAGTTCTCTCTTGTTTCTCTTATCTCTTGAGTGGATTCGCTAGGGAGACGAGGTTCGTGGCTTCTCATACCTAGGTGGATTCCTTGGTGGCGAGAATCTTTGTCAGGCTTATCAATCGACGAGTGTAGTTGATTGTGACGCGCTACTCCATCATCTATCTTGTGTGGATCGTTTCATTAACTCGGTAAATAACCACTCTTATGCAAACTCTACTATCCTCACAATCTCATCTTTTCTCTAAACTTTCCATAACCAAATTTTCAACCTCAACCCAAAACTTTCCAAATCTTGTTCCATATCACTAAAACCTTCCTAAATACCTTTTTTCTCCTTATATACCATAAATACATCGTCCTAACCAGAAAATCTCCAAAATTCGTCCATAACCTATTTTGGCTTTAGAAAACTACCCAAAACCCATATTTTGACTTACCTAAACTTCTTGATCATCCATCACGGTCCCAACCTTGCATCAGTGCCAATACCAAAGGGAAAGAAAACAGTGGGATACATGTGGGTATTCACAATTAAGTATAATTCAGATGGTTCAATCGAAAGGCTCAAGGCTTGCTTGGTTGCAAAAGGATTCACAAACGCATTCTCTCGGATAGACTACTGATAAATGTGTTGCCTAGTAGCCAAGCTCAATACTATTAGTATTCTTCTATGTTCTTTAATTTAGATTGGAAGATTTTAAAATTGGACATCAGAATGCTTTTACACGAATAGGAATTGAAGATGAGCTTTTTATGGACACTCCCCCTGGTTTTGAATATGCATATGGTATTGATACTGCTTTCAAACTAAAAAATTCCCTTTATGGATTGAAACAATCTCCTAGAGTTTGGTTTGATCATTTTTCAAAGACGGTGAAGAAACATGGCTACACTCAAGCTCAATGTGATCATACATTGTTCAAGAAGTCTCAAGATGAGAAGATCTTAGTCCTACTTGTGTATGTTGGTGATATTCTACTTATAAGGGATGATACAACTGAAGGAGAAAGAATGAAGAAGGTTCTAGCCAAAGAATTTGAAATAAAAGATCTTGGACTTATGAAGTAATTTCTTGGTATGGAAGTTGCAAGATTAAAAAAAAGGGATTTATGTCCTGAAATATCAAACTTTCTTGGAGAAACAAGTTTTTTGGAAAGTAAACCAGCACATATGTGACGCCCCTTTTCTAGTGCAACCCGATTGGCGGGTCTGAACCGGATCAGGGATACTCTGAGACCACTAAATTGTAACATTTTTTTTCTATAAACTTGTTCATATAATGTTAAACATTTAACTTGTACCATATTCTGTAACAATGGATACAAAAATACATATACAAGCTCCATATATGGAAGTGTTCAACATTTACAATATTTACATTGTTTCCAAAATAAACAAAATGCATATACATTATACAAAATAGACCAAATGGTCTTCCAGGTAGATTTTAGTGATGTGTACTTCTTTATTCTTGGTGTGGATTAATCGATCCTCTGGTTTCCTCCACGTACCTGGATGACACGTCCTAAACATAGTTTAGTGAATTAATATGGACATTCTGTAAGGTCACCACACTTTAGACACATGCATAATCTTATGAGAAATATTACTTTTACATATACTATCCATTTTTCATATCTACTTTTCATAACATGTTTCTTTTCTTATCATATTTCATGTATTTTTTGTGTCATCTTATACTGTATTTCTTGTTCTTGTAATTGTATACTATCATCGCATAGCAGTACTATGTTTCTCATATCATATCATATACTTTATACATTTCCTTTACATATACTTCATTACATGTTTCATGTACCTGCGGAAATACCACGTGAATATGAGAGATAACTATAAGTACCCGAAGGTACTATCACTATTCTCTATCTGTATGTACCCGAAGGTACTATCATTGTACGAGATAGTGATCTCTATCTGTATGTACCCGAAGGTACTATCACTACTTACAAAACTGATGATCTGTACCAGTAAGCAGGGCCTCTATAATGATCAGCTATTAGCGGGATCTATGTCATCTACCCCAAGCAGGGCCTCGATATCTGTATCTGTATGTTATAGCAGCTGTGTCCCTATAGGCATGCCTATCTGTCAACTACCGGTCATGGTAGACAATCGGTTTTATTATATTTTTTCTTATTAATCTTTACATATATTAAAAGATATCTCATATACATGAATACTTCACATTATCATGTATGCACTTATGAATATTCATATCAAATAATCTCTTATACATGTTGAAGCCCATTCTTTTTCCTATAACAAAATCATATATTGTATTCTCTTTAGCTTTGTATTTCAATAACATATCTCTTATAAACATTTAATTATGCTTTTCATATAACCAACTTATACACCTCCTTGTACCATAAACGATTCTTGTCCTATAATTACTATCTTATCATAGGGCATTAAGTTTGCTTCCATCTTACTAACCGTCGAGGTGGCGAGTGCCAGTCTAATTTTCTACATTTTTAACATGAATGGACCTTATACCTGTAGGGTCCTCATTAAATCAATAGACAAGTCCTCTCGGAAGGACGAATAACGAAACAAACAAAACACATAAATTTAATTATGTGTATGAATGAAATAACTTTGCGGCAAGCAGGGCCCTCTCGGCCTTCTTTGCGGCAGAAGGAACGCCGTCGCGGCGTTGACCTTCGTCGTTGCATGGGTCACTATGCTGCTGCGTAGGACCTCGACATTTTGCCCAGATTTTTATGTTTTTGGTCCTTTTTCTATAAAACCTACCCAAAAATCAAAAGAACACTCATATACAACCCTCAAACATGGTTTATAGCCAACCAAAAATACATATATAGAAGTCTTAGAGTTCTTCTCAACTCCAACCTAACAAGAAATGAGTTTAGGAGTTTCGGCAACATAGACAAAATAGGGTTTCCAAACCATCGTCTATTCTTTCATACCAAAACTAGTTTCCATACAAAATCCTAGTTCCATACACAAATGAAGGATTCCCTTCTCATCTTCTACTACTAGGGTTTTACTAACCCAACTTTCCACAATTCTAGGGTTAGGATGAATTCCTAACTACACCCTAGGTTTGGAACAAATCCATACTAACACTTTCCTATAAGACCATGAAATTCTATACCTTTTTTGCTCTTCTTCTTCTCTTCTCTTCTCTTCCTCTTCTCTTCTCTTCTTCTTGCTCTTCCTTCCTCTTCACATTTTTGGTCTCCCAAAAATGAGAGACCAATTGATCTTATCCTTATTTGATATTTTACATTTCCTTTTAATTTGCACTTTAATCATTTAATACTTGACCTCATTCTTATTCAAATTCTGGCTATACTATCTTTTTATCATATGACTTTTGTGTCCCATTTGACCAATTACTCATTTACCCTTGCTTATTTTCGGTTTCTCTGTTTTCACGTTTTACATTTAAATTACGAGAAATTTCTTGATTATACTCATAATATACCCTAAACATGTTATAAAACCACTAGGGTATATTTCGAGGTGTTCTGACATACCTGATTGAAGAATCCTGGTGGGGTATAAGAAGGGAGAGAGGTCCCGGATAAAAGGAAGATATCAAGGTTGGTGGGGCGTTTAATTTTACATGGCTCCTTTACGAATCGCGGCCAATTTATGCATGGGCCTTATGAGGAACATTTAGGAGGCCGGAGTTCTTTGTGTTTTGAGATACCTCGAGGAACACACAGGAAGGGCTTCTTTTAAAAAAAAAATTGATTCAAGGAAGATGAAGCATTCAGCGATGCTGATTGGGCTAGAGTAAGCTAATGATGATAGAAAGTCTACTACTAGGTATTGTACATTTATATAGGGTAACCTAGTGACTTGGAGAACAAAAAAACAACCGGTGGTAGAAGCAACGTGAAATTTGAACTTTGAGCTCTTGCATATGGAATATATGAACTTCTATGATTAAAAAGAATTATGTTTGAGCTTTCTCCTCAAAATGAGAATCCTATGTTGTTGTACTGTGACAACAAGTTAGCAATCAGTATTACTCACAATCCAACTCACCATGACCATACCAAACACATAGAAGTAGATAGACATTTCATTAAAGAGAAGATTGAAGAAGAGCTTGTGTGTTTGCCCGATATTACATCCAAGGGACAACTAGAGGATTTCTTAACCAAAGGCTTACCACAACTCATGTTTGAAGAACACTTATCCAAGTTGGACATGATAGATATCTATGGTCCAACTTGATAGGAGTGTTATAGGATGCGTTGAGTCCCTATTAAAAATTGTTTTAGGAAAGTAATTATAATCTTACGTATGGTGATTAGTTCTTTTCAGCGGTTGTAAATTAGGAGTTAGTTTCCTTTTCCGTTCTCTCTCTAATTATACTCACACACACACACACATAAATATATATATATATATATATATATATATATATATATATATAAATATATATATATATATATATATATATATATATACTGCTGCTACTCTATATATATATACACACATATGAGGCTCATTACCTCTCATATAGATATACGAGCTAGGTATTAAAAAACCTACCATTTAGTACATATTTTGTACTAAAATCGATCAAAAGTTAGTTAATCATTCAATCCTTAGGTGCTTAAACATTTCCAAGGAAGTTTTAGAAATGTATGATGAAGTTTGCAAAAGAGATAATAAAGCCTCCCAGATCTAATGGAAGTAAAAATGAGATTTTATTTTGTAATAAAATTAATAAGACAAAATTTTGAGGTAAATATTAACATATGGTTATCCTTTTGTTTAATTTGTTTTTATAACATCACAATGATTTTATATTGTTTTTATATGCGGTGAAATTGGTTTCATCAAAAATATCCTCATTCCTCATTCATAGGTATCGATAACATTTTTTTAGATCACTCCTGTCAGTTTCTTTGTTAAAACATAAAAATTAACTTATCATTTTTAATTTTCTTTGTATGAATATTATTCGCTTTTATTGCTTATTCACGTACTAGAGATTTATAACATAGAAATTCGTGAAATATAGGTGTTTAGATTTTATAATAATTGACATGCATAGGGAGAAAGAATAATCTTCATAAATCTATTTGGGCAAGCATTTGACATCCTAGAATCATGGTTTTTAATATTATAGTATGATGCTGTAGACCCCCATATTGCTTTGGGGCTATTTGGGAGCATTTGACATCTAGAATCATGTTTTTAATATTATAGTATGATCTTGTAGACCCCATATTAACTGCAGATTTCCCAGGCTGACATTTGACATCCACAAGATCATGGTTTTTAATACTTTCGGGTATGATCTGTGGAGCCCTTATATTGCTTTGGGGCTCTTATAACTCTTTGGGCTATTGGGAATCTATGAGCTGGTTTTTTTAAAAAGGTTTTTTAAAGCCAGTTGATGTTTGACACTTGGAGAAATGTGGTGACCTTGATTTTAGGGTCTCATTTTGAAGTGGTATAAAAAGAAAGCTAGTCTTGGTGAGAAGGGCAACTAGAGGTTTTTTGGGAAAAAGTAGCGTAGGGAGGCAGCCATCATTAGGAAGAAGGGGGAGAGAGAGAGAAAAAGAGAGAAATCTTAATTCTTATCTTATTAATAGAGAAGGAGAAAGCAAGGAGAAGAATCATAAAGATTGTGGAAGGCGTGAGAAGAAGGCAAAGGGTGAATTTATAGGGCTTTTGGTAAGAGTTTTGGTTCTCACTGTTTCCTCATTTGTTCCATTCTTTACTTATTGTCTTATTAATTTGAATCATCTTTGGGTTTGTATTTTATAGAAGCATGGAAACTCATTATCGATCTCGGCTCTATACTGTGGCGTTTTGTCTTCATATTTTTTATCTTGTGGGTCAGTTGAGCATTTTGATTTTGATCTCGGGTTAATAGATGTTACATCTAAAGCCGAATGATGTAGATCGTTGTGACTTTTGATTGACTCCATGGCAACAACAGAAAATTAAATTAAAAAAAAAATAATGTTCTCTAGAAATTTTTTTAAGAACAACGAAAAAAAAGTATATATGAAGGAACTTAATTATAAATAATTTTTACTTTTTCTCTGAAGTTACTTTGTATTTATAAATAATGTAAAAGTTTAAAATTCTCATCCATGTTTTAATTTTTTTATAAAATAAATAAATTCTTTCTTAAGAACTCGAACTACGGATGGCCCACACTCGGGCGGAGCCACCACTCCCTTTATTTATTCCTTCTCACAGTGAAATATGATCTGCTCTTAATTTTCTTGGGATTTTGTGGCGAAGCAACCTTGATGGCTTCCTGAGCATTCGAACACCCTCTTCTTCTTGACCGACAGTTCCTAGATGATAATATGATGTTTCTTGAGTTTCGAGGAGGTGAAGACCTTTCGGAAGGAATTTCACGGATCTCATCTCTTTCTTTGCTTTAATTGAGAGAGAATTGCATGTGAGATGATGAAGAATCGAAAGGAAGTGAGATTGCACCAAAAATCTTGAAAGCTATTGAAGAGTCAAGATTTTGCGTGATCGTTTCTCAACGCTATACTCGGTCAAGGTGGTGTTTGAATGAGCTGGTCAAGATCATTGAGTGTGTGAAGAAAATGGGCGGAACAATGATACTAATTTTCTACCATGTAGATCCATCGATGTCTGAGCAAACGGGAAGTTTTGAAGCGTTAATCTTGAAAAGCAAAATGAGGAAAGCGAGCGTGGAAATGCCTTAAGGGAAGCGGGCAATATCTCACGGATGGCATCTAAAGCAGAGTAATTATAATTCTCTTCATTTCCATTTAAAGTTCTCCTTCTACTTATTGGTTAATTTTCATCTTAATTAACAACTATAACAATAACGTATCCATGAGCCATCGAGTCTCGTGGAAAAATATAACAATTTCTAGAATTGTTGAATTATTCTGTATGACAGCTTCTTAACCAACAACTGATTGGGTGAAGGTGGCTGAAGGTGGTGATCATAACGTAACCTTAGTATACTGGTTAAATATTCAGACCCACAAAATTTGTGTAGACATGTGTAGACACATTTAGACAAACATGTGTAGACATGTGTATTAAGCATGTGTAGGCACAACCATTTCTGATAACCTAAAATTTGTGAATTCTCAACCATACAAATTAAGCAGTCAACGCTAAGCTACTCGTTTCTCCTACTGTTGATGCTAGAGCACCTTTATAGACAAATTTACTATACTTGCCGATCTCTTAACCACTTTATAGTTGGTTTATCATCTTTATTACATTATTTATATCTCCAAGCAATTCAGTCTCCTTATCATAAAATTAATTATTCTTTATAAAACCCAACAATTGTCCATCAAATTTAACTAATTTCCAACTTCCATAACTATCACTTTAGACCACCCATTAATAGTGAATCATCAATTATCAACTCATTGGTGGTTAATCATTCTGATAGTGAATTGATCAGGATTAACGATCCTTGAATTTAGTTGGAACTTTATACCAAAATCTCTATTTCCACCTCTCATGTTTTAGCATGCAAATATTAAGTGTATTTTATACGTTTAATATTTCAAAAATCAATGTTATTAAATAAGAGAAGGAAGAGTGATCATATATTCTCTATGAGTTGGGTAATTGGTGGTTTACATAGTTGACTACCGATGGTCTCTATATAGACATAATGATATCTCTTGGTTTTTAGATAATATGTCTCATTGGATAATCTTAATGATTCATGATTCTAAAATCTATGATTATAGTAATTCCTTGAGTAGAATTTGATATGTAAACATTCTTAGGATTTAGAGTTAGAGAATCCTTTATCTTCCCATTCACATGGAGAGAAAAAAAGCACAGCCTTCACCATCCATTAGTGAAATTGTATACTTTCTGGGTGTAGCAACTTGATAGAGAGTGAGTGGAAGACTCACTTTGTATTCTAACCCTTGCTCTCTCTTGAAGCTTTGCCAACAACTGGAAGAAAGATAAGAAGGAAAGAAGAAAATGAGAGAATTAATGATGCATTTTCTTTCATTTAGACTTAATATTTTTGAAATAATTATGCATTTACTTTTATGCTCTAGTTATCGTTTCAAGTACCAGAAATACTTCTAACTCACACAAAAATAATAAGAATGATCTCTAGGTTTTCCAAATGTCCCCTAACAATTTTCTCTTTAGGTTAACAACTATGTACTTTTAATAGCACAATTTATGAAATTTATGATTTAAGAGGAGAATACATCATTAAAAATTTGAAAATTTTACCTAAATCAGTTTAGAAAAACATCTTCGGTTATTACAATAAAATCTAATACTTAAAATCATCTACATTAACTTTACTTAAAAACTATACATATCTTTTGCCTATCAAAAAAAAAGAAAAGAAAAAGAACTTTACTTAAAAAATATACATATTTTTAAATTTTAGCATCTCTCCAAGCTTTGCTATATAATTCTTGCTAACTTAATCAAAGTCATTTTTTCCTTTTTCTTTTTTCTAACTTTCTTAATTACCTTTAAGTTATTGGGATTTTTACTTATTTATTTTACAATTTATTATATTAATTATAAAAGCAGAAAAAATAAGATATTTCTATTTAAATATTTGGGATGATATACTAATACTTAAAACTTTAAGCCTTTAAAGATATTATTGCTAAAAGATCTTTTTCTTCTTGTTAACATATAGGGTTGTAACTAGTTAGGAAACTTAACATATAGAGTTGTAACTAGTTAGGAATCCTAACATGTAGAGTTGTAACATATTAGGAAATATAACATGTAGAGTTGTAATAGTTAAGATATAGACTATCCTCCTGGCATTATATACATGTTGGTGATGAGAAAAATACCTGAGGAATTATTTCCTGGAATTCTCTCTTGGTTGTTTTATCATAGTATCAGCTTAAGGTTCGAGTTTGAGAATTTTTTGGAGGAAATTTGGCAGTAGAGGGTGTTGGAGGGGTACACCCTGGGGGCGTGGAGTCTCACCGTCGGCATACGAGTTCGTCGTAAGTGAGCGAGTGCAAAATCCGATTGGCGGCTTTGAGTCACGTGAAGCTCACGCGTCGCCCTTGAATTTTGGATCAGTTCCACATGCGTCGCGCGTGTGGGCGCGTGGGAATATTGTTCAGCCCGGGCTCCTCCTCCAGTCGTCCAGTCGTCGGCCAGGCTCACAGTACACTTGGTTTCCCTGTTTGGTTCTTGGATCTGGTAGTTAAAGTGCTTTTTGTATCCGACAACCCTCTTTTTCTAGGGTTTTACACTTGATTTTTTCCAAATTTTGAGTTACAGGAGTGCTCTTTGCTCTTGATCTTGCTACGTAGTATCATAATGGTGATTCGGAGGAAAGAAGCTTGAGCAAGGCTGAAGTGGTCAGATGTCCAAAATCACGGAAGACAAGCCCGACTGGTCCCAACTATTTGAAATGGAGCAAAACAATTAGATATCGCCGGGGAGCGTACGTATGGGCGGTCACCTCACTAAGGATCCATGATAATGATTGAAAAGCGATGGATGGGGGCCTTCGTCTGTTCATCGAATCCAAATGGTCTATCGACTGACAAAGTCTTGAGCCTCATTAATCCTTTGTAGATTTGTTAAAGAGCTAATGGATTATTTAGAGTTTGTGTTTTCTGGAAAGGGGAATGTTTCTCATATATTTGATGTGTGTAAATCATTCTATATCGATCAGAGAAATAGGATCAGTCACTCACAGAATTTTTTATGTCCTACAAAAAGATACATGAAGAGCTTAATATGCTTATGCCCTTTAGTCTAGATGTCAAAGTTCAGCAAAGTCAACGAGAATAGATGGCAGTTATGGGGTTTCTTTCGCTCTTCATGAGTATGGTCGGCTAAGGCCAGTTTTGTCGATCTTGAGATATCATCTCTCCAGGAGACCTTTAGCGGGATTGCCCGCCTTTGAGGTATCATCCTCTTCTTCACCTACCCTTGTATATGCAGGACTAAACAGCCACTCTTATTAGACGGAGACCATTGGTGAGAGAAGCGGCGAGTAAACGATGGTCAGCGATAACTTTGAGGCCTGGTTAAAGTGTGTTGCTATTCTTGCCATAAGCTTTGAGCCATGTGATACGCGATTGTAAATAAGCAAGTAAATCGAAATTGGGTCTCATATAGCTTCTCTGCGAGACATCGATCAATCGATTCGGTTCTCAGCGTGGAATTAGCCAAGTTCCAATTGTATCAGGACTTACTGAGATCTCCATTTGCTCTGATTACTGCAATTGCTGAGTCAGGTAAGCCAAATAAATGCCTTGTATCTTCTTCATCTTCCGAATGGGTCATTGACTATGGAGCCACATATCACATGACAGGTAACTCTAGTCTTTTCTCTACCTTTTAGTCATAACCTTCACCTCCCGCTGTCACTCTAGCAGATAGATCACATTCATGTGTTCTTGGGTCGAACCTGGTGTGCCCACTCCATCTATTCATGACATCAGTCTTGAGTTTACCAAATTTCTCTTTTAATTTGATGTCACGTTATGAGTGCTTTCGAGCACTTAAGTGTTATATCTCATTCTTTCTGATTTTTGTCTCTTTTAGGATCTTATGACAAAGCAGATTATTGGTAGAGACACATTGAGTGCGGGGTTTATACATCCTTGATCCCTACGGTCCCAAGACCTGTGCTTGTTAAGGTCCACTACCATTTAGGACGATACAGGACTGGGTCATCTTTATTGCCATTATTAAAGAAATTGTGTCCTCAGTTTTGAGTTTAGTATCCTTAGTTGTGGAATCTGTCGATTTGCAAAAACATCATCGCCTTGGTTATAGTCTGAGTCATCAAACAGCTAGTGCTCTTTAGGTTAGTCCATTCGGATGTATTGGAGATTAAAATTGCCCAATTGTGTCCCCAACTGGGTTTCGATACTTTGTCACTTTTGTTGATGATTATTCACGAACCACTTGGTTATATTTAATGAAAAACCGCTCTAAGTTGTTTTCTTATTTCCGTGCCTTTTGTGCTGAGATTCATACTCAATTTTATGTTTATGTTCAAAATATGAGAAGTGATAATGCAAAAGTATGTTTCGAACGATTTCAATCTTCATGCTTGACGTGACATCTTCATCAGACTTCTTGTGTTGACCTCCTGCTCGAATGGGTTAAAGGAAAGAATAAACACCTTCTTGAAGCGCGAGCTCTATTGTTTCTATATGCGCTGTTTGACATTTTATGGGTTGATCTTTGTTCCATAAAGCTTGTTTCTTGATTAGCGGATGCGCTATTCAGTCTTGAATTGGGACACCTGCATCATCACCTGGCAAATCTCTGTTCACTGACCAGACACCAGGATATTTGGATGTACATGTTTTGTTGAGATGTTTGTCCTCGGTATCACTTGACCATAAATCTTTAAAATGTATCTTTCTTGGTTATTCTCACAGTTCGGGTGCTAAGGTGTTACACTTCTAGTCTTCACGGTGCTTGGTTTCTCGGATGTCAAGTTTTTGAGAATGTCCTTCTGTACCCCAGACCCACGGTAGTCGAGGGAGGCGAATGACCTTCTAATTGTATATTATTGCCTCCCTATGGCCCTCCTGTTCTACTCAGTTCGCGACCTCTATTCACCACATCGGTAAAAGCCTCCTATCACTCGGGTCTACACTCGACGCGGAGAACCCACGATCTCTAGTACTCCACCCGAGTTTAGCCCCAGACATCGAGGATCCAGTTCTTGATGATGATCTCCCTATTGCTCTTCGTAAAGGTAGACGTTAGTGTGTTCATCCAATTTCCTCATTTTGCACCTATAACCAGTTGTCTTCTCAGTCTTGTTCTTTTATTGCTTCTTTGGACTCTATTTCGTTGCCTAACACTTTTCAGGAAGCCTTGTCTCACCCTGGTTGGCGTAGTGCTATGATAGAGGAGATGGATGCTTTGAATGGGAATGGTACTTGGAACTTGGTACATTTACCTACTGGGAAGAAAGCCATTGGATGTCGTTGGGTCTTTGCAGTCAAAGTTAATCGGATGGTTGATTGGAGTGAAAGCCTGACTTATGACTAAAGTACGCTCAGACCTATGGTGTGGACTATTATGATACCTTTTCCCCTGTTGCTAAGATGACATATGTTTGGCTTTTTATTTCCCTGGCTGCCACTCCACTCATAATTGGGATCTTCATTAGCTTGATATTAAGAACGCCTTTCTTCATGGCGATCTTCAGAAGGAGGTATATATGGAGCAACCTCCACGGTTTGTTGCTCAGGGGGAGATTGGGAAGGTTTGTCTCCTTTGGAAGTCGTTATTTGGCTTAAGCGAGTCATGGTGGTTGAGTAAATTCAATAAGTAGTTGAGAAATTTAGCTTGTAGAAGAGTAAATCTGAACATTTCGTCTTCTATCGGAACTCCAGTTCAGGTATCATTTTATTGGTGGTGTATGTGGATGATATTGTTATCGTTTGGGGTGACTCTGCAGATCTACGTCCATGGTCCTTTCTTCACAGTCAGTTTCGTACAAAGGACCTAGGGATGCTTAAATATTTCTTGAGTGTTGAAGTTATGCGGAGTAAACATGGATTCTTCTTATCCCAGTACAGGCTTGATTTATTGTGCGAGGCGGAAAGGTGGGATGAAATGCATGTAGTTCCCCCATGGCTCCGGGCTTACCTTACTAGAAGACGAGTTGTTTGGCAGGGATCACAAGAGATATAGAAGACTAGTTGGGAAGTTAGACTACCCAACCACAGGTAACTTCGTCTTGATAATGTTTGCACCTTTCGATTGAAGTGTTATAGGTAATGCCTCTTCCTCGACTATTGATAATTTTAATTATTAGAACATATTCTATCGCCCTTTAGAAGGAGCTCAGATGAGGTATTCTATATATTAATCATGTTTAATGAGGTTGAATGCTTCGAGATGCGATTAGGCGAAGTCAAGGAAGATAGGAGATCCACATCCCAGTTCTTGTGTTTTGTTGGTGGAAATGGGTCTCATGGAAGAGTAAGACGGGCTTGTTTCCGTTCAGTGCGAGTTAGAATATGACGATGAGTACGATCCGTATGTAATGAAATCATGGCTTCATCAACTCTTGATGGAAGTCGACATTGTGGCCCATGGTCAGCCAAAGGCTGGTGTGATAGCAGGCTGCCCTTCATATTGCTTCGAATTCTGTATTCCATGAACGAACTAAGCATATTGAGATTGACTGCCACTTCGTTCGTGAGAAAATTCAATTTGGTTTGATTTCTACAGGATATGTGAAGACGGGAGAACAGTTGGGTGATATTTTTCACCAAGGCTCCTAAGGTAGAGTTGGGTTTAGCTATTTATGTAACAAGTTGGGCATGATTAGTATTTATACTCCAACTTGAGAAGTGTTAACATATAGAGTTGTAACTTAGTTGGAAACTTAACTTTATATAGTTGTAACTAAGTTAGGAATCCCTAACATGTAGAGTTGTAACAGATTAAGAAATATAACATGTTGAGTTGTAATAGATTAGGAAATATAGACCATCCCTTCTGTATATATACACATGTTAATTCAATGAAAAAAATAGACAAGGAATTCTTTCCTCTAATTCTCTCTTGGTTGTTTTCTACACTTCTTAATCTTAATTCTAATTTCATGGTCAATGAACTAACTTGTACAACTTTCCTAGCAGTTATACTCATCTCTTTGGGCAAATATAGGGATAGTATAGCAAGGCATAAAACTTACATTATAATTATTCAGTTAATATTCTTTGTATACTCCTTGTATACTTTTTTTTTTGGTCAATATATTGCTCTTTATTGATAAAAAAAAATTGTTAATAGAATTATTGAGACAATAAAATTGAAAGGGAATCTTACAATAACTTGATTATGAAAAAAAACATAGTGAAATGAAGCTGAATTTCAACAATAAAATAATAAAAATGCTACTAGATTGGGAGACATGAAGGCAAAATGGGTAGCTTGAAACAAAGTAATCTATTAATATGTTTGGAACCTTTGAAATAGTTGAGTAACATATATTACTACATATCATATTTTAAAGTTTCTATTTACTTTTTCCTATGACATGCATACTTGATATTAAGAACCTCAATTCATAATTTAACCGGATCTCTTGGTCTTTTTAATTTTATATTCAATTTGCTCCTATTTTAGTCATTAAGGTTGGGGTACGAATTAGGTCTCTTCAGTAGTACTTGGGTTGTCGCTAGGAGCAAAAGCGAAGATTCTAGTGTGTGGAAGGGGTCGAGGAGTTTAAAAGGCGGCTAGTTGGAAGGCAATGCATTTCTAAGGGTGGAAGGCTTACTTTGATTAGAAGTTGTTTGTCAATCTCCCCACTTTATGTGTCACATTTTAGATTACTGAAAGTTAAGATCAGATTAGAAAAAAAATCAAAGAGACTTTCTATGGGGAGGTGGTAACCTTGAAAGGAAGATCCATTTGGTCAATTGGGATATTGTTTGTTCGAGCAAAGTGAAAGGTGGTCTTTTAAATTTCAACAAGGCTCTTTTAGGAAAGTGGAATTGGAGATTTGCTATGGAGGAAAACTCGATATGGAGGAATATTATAAGCCTAAAGTATGGTATGGAGGAAGGGGGATGGTTCTCTAACACTCCTAGAGTTAGTTATGGGGTCGGTCTTTGGAATCCTATTGCTCCTACAAGGTGGGGTTTTTTGTGTGGGAGGTGTGGTGGGGGAAGATTTTGACTATGGATCAACTTAAAAAACGCGGATTTTCCCTTGCAAGCAGGTGTCCTTTTTGTGGGCAGACGGATAAAGTTTTGGAGCATCTCTTTATCCACTGTCCTAAGATTTGGACATTATGGACTACTCTATTTTCCCTGTCAGAAGGCGGATGAGTTTGTCCCTGCGAATCAAAGAGCTTTAATGGGTTGGAGTTTGGCTCCCTCTCGAGAAAAAGAAGCAAGTGTGGCGGGTTGCTCCCCTGTGCTTGTTGTGGGCAATCTGGATAGAGAGGAACAAAGTTGTGTTTGAGGATATGCAGTTCTCGTTTGATAGGCTAAAGTCCTTTTTTATAAGGTCTTTTTGTGAGTGGGCAACTATGATTCCGAATGTGAATCGGTCCTTTATAAGAGGAGTGTTGGGTTCTATGTAGCTTGTGCGGTGGGTTGGTTGTTTTTGGTCTTTGGTTTTTTTTTTTTTTTTTTGGCGTGTTTCAGCCCCTTTGTATACTTCTAGTGTACTCTTATTGGGATTTTTGTTTGTGGCTCTTCCCTTTTGCATATATGTGTTTTTGCCTATCAAAAAAAAAACAAAATTTGCCCCCCTATTTAACTATAGACAATACTAATGTTATTCTAGTAGATATTTTTGTCCTTGTCCACCTCTGGTTTCATATTAGTGAAGCAGCCTAAATGACCTTCCTCATGCTTCTCTGTTGTTTTGACAAAATAGGGATACTAACATGAGGTAAAACTTACCTGATAATTAAGTTGTTTAAATTGTTGAGACAAGAAAGTTGAAAAGGGAACCACACAAATCAACGTAATGCGAAAAATAGTGAAAGGAAGCCAAGCTCAACATCATAAAAATGTTATTGAGAGGCATGGGAAAAGTGGTGGCTTGGAACAAAAGCAAATAAAGCACCTTTATATTGAACCTTTGGAATAATTGAGTAACAGGAACCAACATATATCATAATTTAAGTTTTCGTTTTTCTTTAATGCACATGTTTGACTTAATAAACACCAACTTATAATTAAATTAACATAGTTTGATACTTTAAGTTTTATATTCAATTTGCTCTACTGGCTTTAGCAAACGACATTAAAACCATTTTGTAATATTACGTAACTCATTCTAATCCTCATCCCTATGGTACTTAATTTACATTTGGCATATATGAATCCGTGCTTGTTAAGAAAGTTACCAATGATAATCATAAACGATTGAATAGTAAGATTTTGCATGTGGGTGAGAACATAGTCGGAATGAATCTTCATTTGGATAAACTTAAATCACTTATAAACATTGAGTTGAATGAAATTCTAACTTATTGATTGGGATCTGAGATTAGTGGAATTATTAAAACTACCTTTGCCAAAGCCATTTATGGCAATCTTGTCATATCAAACGATGGTATAAGCTTTCTTGAAAATACCAGAGAGACTAAAGGTGTGACCAGTGCATGATTACAACAAAAAATTCTTCATGATATTCTAAAAGGAAGAGATATGAAATTATGTAATGTTGATGAAGGAATCAATGAGATAAAGGCTAGATTGCGTACAAAAAGAGTTCTAAATGTGGTTGATGATGTGGATAACTTATGCCAATTAGAATATATAGTTGGAAAGCATGATTGGTTTTGTCGAGGGAGTAGAATCATCGTAACAACTAGAGACAAATGGCCTAGATGTTCATGAAGTGCATGAAAGCTTATGAAGCTAGAGTTAAATTATGGAAAGAATCTATTGAGCTTTTTAGTTGGCATCCCTTCAAGAAAAGTATTCCCAAAGATGACTTCAATAATCTCTTGAATCGTGCTATAGACTGTGCTAAAGGGCTTCCATTAGCACTTAAAGTTTTAGGTAACTTTCTTTTTAACAAGACAATACCTGAATGAGAAAGCTCATAATGCAAGCTAGAAAAGAAACTTCATTTGGAAATCCAGAATGTCCTTCAAATAAGTTTGTTGAGTTGAATTTCTTGATATGACATGTTTTTTTAAGGGGGAAGACAAAGATTTTGTTTCAAGAATTTTAGATGGTTGCAACTTCCATGTGGAAAGTGGAATTTGGTTGCAACAAAATTTTATAGCATTATCACCAAAGGACTATTGTCTAATCCCGACAGTAGTGTAAAACATTTGGTCACACTACTTATAACCCACCAATCTTTTAGAATAAATCATGTTCAAAGTTTGGTTTAATTACATTAATGCAAGTGCGGTCGACAAGTAATAAAATGGATTTAAGTCGGTCTCCGATCCACGAGAGATCTCGAGAATTTTAAATCAACTACGACTACTCAATTTCCATACTATTTGGACGACAAAAATGATAATAGGATCCAGCATTCAGATGCTGGAAAATTTAAAGATCAAAGAAAAATAACCGAACTAACCAACAAACTGGAAGATAAAGAATAAAGAAAAAGAAATGAATTTCTAATAAAGAAATGAATACTGAATAGTTATCTTCAGAGACACATCAAATAAAACAGCTATAGTGAACTATCAATTCCTGCGGTTAAATATGATAAAATTTCTTGATCATCTCAAGTTTCAAAATCTGTCCTAGGCTTTGTAGTGCAGCTGGATCTCTCCACACTCCACATTTCATTATCTAATTTATGGCCTGATTCTCTCGAATACAGGAAATTAGATAACTACTTTTAAAAGGGACTTCCTTAATCTGGGTATTTTTCTTTTGCAATACTTCATACCCATTTTATGGACTGTAAACCTTAGCTCCCAAGTTATCGGTCAAGCAAGGATATACAACTTCCAGATTTCTCCTCCTCGAAATTAGAATAGATTAACCTTTCCTTGATTAGATCTCAGCTAACACGGGATTGGCCTCTATCCAGAGATTGAGTGAACTCTTTGCTTGTTTAAATAGAGTAACTCATTCAACTCGTTCTTGATTTCAAAGTGAGAAGAGGATTTATCTAAAGTGAACTTACAAAGCTCAAAAAGATCCCTAATGACGAGGTTAGTATACTAGCCAGAAAGTGGCACATTACTCTAGAATGTCTTCCACGTGTCCTTTCAGAGGACCTCCCTTGATGTCAGTAATGGCGCCAAATCTTAGCGGGTATAAGGGCGTGTTAGGATTAAGACAAACCAAAACCAAAGTAAATTCATTAGCCCCGAAATTAACAAGATTTCTTTGGGAAGCATTCACGGGGAAAGATAAATTAAACTCTCTTATTCATAATGGGGCTGGATTCCTCAATTGAATTACCTGTCTGACATTCCTACGATCATAGAATAGCGCCATTAAGCCAGAACATTAGATAAATTTATGCGAACTTCAAACATTCAGGTAGTAATTTGAAAAGAAATTGAAATCCAGCGTTCGACCCCGGCTCAAGCGATAACATCGATTGAAATTACAAGAAAATAAAATCTGAGCATCATCGCTCACGTGGGAATGAAAATATAAGAAAATAAAGAAAAATAAAGAAAAAAATAAAGAAAATGAGCTTTTGATATCAGGACCTCTAGTGCAATGGCCTTATTTGCTTGAATGAAGTACGGATAATTTGTGTATTTGTAAGGGTTGTTTTCGGTTGGGCCTAATCGATATGACTTTCTTTGTGGATTCCAGGTAGCGGGCCCAAATTCTTGCTCCGATTCGCGGCCTCGGTTCTGCGTGTAGACATGAATCTCATGTCGACAGTGACTTAAGGATTCGCATCTTGAGCGGTCGTTCATGTTGTCCACGACCTGGTCTTATGCCCTTGCGGTTTCGGTTGATGCAGCGATGTCGCGACATCATGGCCTTGTCGCGACATCTATTCTAGTCCTGTGCAGTCTTCAATGGTTTGTTCCTGATGTCGCGACATCAGGATGTTGTCGTGACATGGGCTCAAGTCTCCTACACCTTTCCACTGGTTGTCATGATGTCGGGACCTCAGTTTTCTTGTCGCGACATCAGCTCCACGATCTTTATTTTCTTGAGCGGGTGTCCCGATGTCGTGACATCAACCTCATAGTTGAAGCCTTCCAGTTGATCCTCTTGATGTCACGACTTCCGCATTAAGTCTCGCGCAGCGACAACCAGTTGTTTCGCTGATGTGCGACATCGATTCTCTTAACCAGCGACATCACTTTATTTCTTTAGTGGGTTGCAATGGTTGTTGATGATGTTGCGACATTGTATTTTCTGTCGCGTCATCACTCTTTAATTACGCTCTTTCTCTCGACTGCACATCTAAACTGCGATCCTATTGGTACCATCAAATTTATATTCAATCTTCTGATATAACGACTACAGAAATTTGGGTATGCGGACCCTAAGCTAAATCTGTAATCGGTCGATTTATTTATTCTGCTTTCTGTCATTCGTACATTTTATCACTTATTCTGCATTTTCTTGCTTTTTCTTCTTTCTGCTTCCCTTCTGCTAATGACAAATTGGTGGGTTTCTTCATAATTCTGTATATTAATTATTCAATTTCTTGAAAATCAAACGAGAAAAATGGACTAAAGAGATGACTTTTAAGCTCATCAAACTCCCCAAACTTAAAATTTTGCTTGATATAAACAAAGAAAAAGAAAAGAATTGTTTGTCGCGAACAAAAGGACATTTTTACGTGGTTTGTTAACGGTGGCATTCAATTTAATTACCTGCAATGCAAGTATCTAAAAATTTTTACTTTGCTCCCAACGAGAGTCCAGTTCAAGATTGGTCTCTACCCTTTGTGCTTGTGCAAAACTAAAATTTTGAAATTGTTTTACAAACAATATACTCATTGGATCCTGTTGAATAATGAATTGTTTTCCTTTCTCATTTTCATAATGAGTCATTTAACTCCCTAAGTTCTTCTAAATTTGATTGTTCCTTTCTTCCAAATTCCATACTTGTTTTCATATTGATCTCCACTAATGTGGGTGATTTTGACTCCAAGATCAGTAGGATCTCTTTTGAAGTATATTGTTAGGCTTGGGTAATGGGTGGAAGGAATTTTTTAGGTTAAGATTACTCCCTGATCCTTTCTCTCTTCTTTCTCATTCTTTCTTCATTATAGTTTCTAAATATCTCCTCGCCTATGTTCAAGACATCTCTTTGATTTCTTCAATTCAGAACTCAGATGCCCCTATTTTCACTGTAATTTCACCGATTTTTTTTTCTTTGCTCTGTCACCACTTAAGGATAGTGCAATGTTTTAACTTTTTGTGCTTCAACACTCTTAGCTAACTTTGGGTTAAGAGTCTTATACCGTATGGCATTAGGTACTAGGTGTTGAAACACCCTAAGAACTTAATTGTTCAAGAGAGTTAGGCCACAAGATAAAACTTATCCCAGTTTCCTTTCTCACAATTTTTCCGTCTTTCGCTCTTTCTTTTCATTCCCTTGAGTTTCTCAAAAATATATACTCCCCAAAATTCATTTCTTTCTTCCTCTTTGAATTCCCGGTAATCATAGGTTCTTATCAAGAATTGGTGTCTTAGGATGAGCTCGGTTTACTGGTTTATTTTTCATCAAGAATAGGCTTGTTGGCTCAATTTCGGAACTACCGTATATGCATCAAAGATATGACATGATAGCTAGAATGGCCCAAACTGCCCAAGAAATTTGGCCCGCATCATCTCTGTGTCGTGGACACCTAGGATTTCGCCAATCAATAATCTAAATTCTAGAATCGATTGAACAAATGTGGGATTAACTATAAGGAGCATTCCTTACTCATTTTTGTATTTATGAGAAGTTAAGTTAATTGGCTATTCAAGAGGTTCCTTGATTTACTGCTCATACCACACTAAAAAGATGTTTGCCTTTCTATTATATTACCTCACCTCGACTTATCGCTGCTAGATATAAGTAATTTTGCACTCAGGTTTCCACTAAACTCGCATTACTTGGCCTTATTCTACATTTCAGCTCATTCCTAATCTAACTGCTTCATTCAATTCAGCTCATTATATCACAGCAGTTTTTTTTATTTTGGAACTAATTTCTACTTTATTTTCCTAATCATTCAATCACAAAGCAACACAATCATAGAATCAAACAAATTCCACTTATCACACAACAAATCAATTTAAATTTCTCATTTTATTACTGAATTGACTCGCAACGGCTTGTAACTACAAAGATAGAAAGGAGTGATTGAAAATTGAATGGATAGTCTATTTTTCTTTTCTCGTCATGTATAGATGTCTGGGGGATCTGTGTCAAGAGGTCCAATTGTACGACTCGAATCTTCTACTTCTATTCTCCTTCCTCGCTTTCTCTTTGCTCATTCCCGCTCTTCTCAGGCCAATTCATTCGAGAGGTCCACCTTTTGTTCACCCATCCCGTCTCATTCCAAGTGTGTTCATGTTTCTCTCAAGTTCTGTCATGACTTCCAAGAATTTTGACAAACATGTTGATCAAGTCCGCATTCTCTAGCCACATCTTCCTCCCCGAATGCATCGCTTCCATCTAACACCTTGTCTCTCCTTCCATCTTTTGTCTCAAAATCTACCAGGACATGTAAAGAAATTTAAAATCCACTGATGTCTCTCCTCACTCCCGCTCTTCCCGCTTCGCATCCTTTCCTTCAAAAAGATTCCCAAGAGCCGATTGTCTCTCAAGTAACTTGATTGTCAGAGAATGCCCCGTGGATCGAACTTCAACTTCAGCACGATCCTTATCCCTTGCTCTACTCTCCTTTCCGGCTCTCTCCCTTGCCGCCCGGAGTACCTCCTTCCATCCTGCTTTTCCCTTCCTTTCACTCTCATTCCCGCCCTGCCCCTCGCAACTCCGCCAAACCTTCTCTCTCTTCTCCACAGCTCTTCTTCCTATCTCCGACCCTTCTTTTAGTTCTTTCATGTGACTTCCTCCCGAATTCTTGCTGCAACCTCCACTCTTTTCCTTGCCCCATCTTGTTTTGCATGGAGAGAAGCATTTCCATGATTGCCCGGTTCTCAGGTTCCCTAGAACTTTCTCCCTTTCTTCGTCAATGTTCTACCTTGTATGGAGGAGAACTAGCAGCTGGGAAGAGAAATTTAATCGGGCTTCTTCTATCCCGTCCCAGTTGTTCAGAATGAGAAATTATTAACATCCGCAGGAGCTTCCTCGTGTTCACTCTTCTTCTCAGCTTGTAACTTCTTCTCCGTTTTAATCAAGACTTTTTCTTCCGGGTTTCTCGTCCTTTACTCACTCCCGTCAATAAGAGCGGATGTCAGCGAACTTCTTCTTCCTGGCTCCTAATCTCCTCTCACTCCAAATTTCTTCAAACACAAGAGATTGTAATCAAGTGCACTGGGTGAGGGATCAAATTCTTTGTTTCTTCGTGTGGTACCTCATTATCGAATTTTCTATTATCATTCCTATATCGATCTTATATCCTCTCGTAATAACAGATAGCACGATGTTCCTCCCGTCTCACCGTGCCTGTGTGTCCGGTTGAACCAAAACAGGCCAGGAAATAGAACCATACTCCTTAGCCTCCCCCCAGCGAGGCTTCTGCTCCGTGGTTTTCGTCCTCCTTTCTCCCGCCTCACTGAGCCTCTTCCCGTCTGAGTTTTTCAAGAATCTTCTTCAACTGGTTTTCAGAGCTAATTTCACTCCATGCTTATGTCCGCCATTTGGCAACTCGGGTTAATGGCCTGTGGCTCCATATGGCACCTACACTCCGACATACAAGATTTGTCTTCTCCCTACTCAACTTGAGGAACTCCTTACTTCATCGCGCATACCCGTCTCACGCGCAGAAGGTTTCCTAACCTCTTTCGATTACTGAAAGGAAATGATAGGGTTTTTGAATCACCTTTCGCTACAAACCCCTTCCTAAGATAGTGTTTCCTCCAAATGAGTAGGCTTCCTCCGACATACAAAAATCTTCATGCTCTCTTCTCGCTACTTTTTTTCTTTGCTCCTTTTGAGTGCTTCTACTGTGAACCGTTGGTCCTCCGATGCTTCGCCGTGCATTCTTTCATTCCGCTCTTCCCGCCGATTCTCTTTCCGATTGCACGCCTTTCTCCATGAATTCTTCTGGTTAGGCTGAGGTTTGATGGCTCGGGTCATTTGAGACGAAGGAAAATTTCAAGATTTCGGGGACCTGTAGGTTTTCTGTAATTCAAATCGTGAGGGAGAGAGAAATCTAACGGGTTCCTCGGAATGGAGGGTGAAAAATTGGGAAAAGTACTCCAACCGCTGCAATTCAACTAAAGTTTATGAACTCTAATGATTATTTCATTTATTTCCACATGTCGCGACTTCAATGCCACCTTAAAACAAGATGTCATTAATAGGCAACCCTTAAAAAATTTCCACCGCAACATTTTCAATTTGTCGCGACATCAAGTTAATTTTGTCGCGACCTTCATCCCTTGTTGGGACAAGCCACTCCCTTTGGTCGTGGTGCCATATATGTCCTCTATGTGTTATGATGTCGCGACAACTTCTTTTTAAAGGAAGTTCTCTTGTCGCGACTTTAGCCTTAAAGCTCAATGTTCATATAGTCTTTCATTCCGTAGATATTCTAAACTCTTCAACATCAAATGAATCAATTTCACATGCCAATCTCATACATGTACTTAAATTCACTTTCATGTAATTATAGAAAAAAATGCCCCTTTTCGTATTCCTATGAGTCACATTATCCAAAGAATCGGCTTCCCTCCTCCTTCCTGCATTTGCTCACGCAACCCGCAATACTACTGCACTGATTACATCAAAGTAAAACAGTCCCGTGATTAATTGTTAATAAATCAACACTATGTTCTAACTAAAATTCATATAGAAAATTAGAAATTCGCATTTCCTAAGTGGGTCATCCATCACCGCTCCTTGCTTTCGAGTCCTTACCGGACTTCCCCGTCAGGTGCCTTCTTTTCCTCAAGAACCAATGGAGTTCTTTCACTTTCCTCTTCCCCGTTGAGATAATGCTTAACTCTTTGTCCATCGACCTTGAATTCTTCCCCATTATCGACTTAATGTTATCAGCTTCCAAATGTGAGTACTATACCACCGTACGTCCACTCCAATCGATTTTAATTTCCCTAGAAACAAATCACTAGAATTAAAAAGTAGCACCTGCTCTATTTTAAACTCTTTCCTCAGATTTTCTCGATCATGCCATTTCTTTGTCTTCATTTCCTTGTATATTCTAGCATTATCATAGCTTCATTTCTTAGCCTACCGCATACCGAGCAATCTTTCTTCCTCGTAAATTCTTTAAAACTGCTTTTTCAACTTCTCAATGGCCCACATCGCTTTGTATCTCTAATTCAAGAGGTAGATGACATGGTTTGCCAAAACAACCTTGCGATGGGGACATTCCAAACGGGGTCTCAGATGCACCTCGTAGTTCCCAAAGTGCATCATCAAATTTAAAGACTAACTTTCCCCGTCGAGCCTGCGCCTTTTCAAGTATTCTTTGATCTCCCCTGGCTGGAAATTTATGCTTGTCCATTGGTTTGGATGATAGGCTAAACTCATTACATGCTTGATCTCATATTTCCAAGCCATGAGTTTTGCAAATATTTTGTTTGCAACGGGTTCCCCCATCACTAATGATGGTTCCGGCTCCAAACTTGCTCAAAATATTATTTCTGCAAGAAACTCAAAACTCAGATACAAGATCATTCCTCGGATGTGCTATCAGTTTCCACCCATTCGAGACGACCCATCGCTAGTAGTATGTATGTGTTTCCAAATGATGGGCGTGGAAAGGTCCCATAAAATCTATTCCCAAACTTCAAAAAATTTGTATCACCATAATACCTTTAGGGGCATTTCATTCCTGTCACGATATTTCCAACTTTGGCATCGATCACACATTTTCACCCACTGCACACGATCTACGAAGAGAGTGGGCGATAAACTCCCGATTGGAGTATCTTCGAGGCTGTTCTTTCTCCCAAAATGTCCCCCCATGGTGATGCACATGGCATTCATTAAAATGTTGCCTTGTTCACCTTCGGCACACATCTTCTTATTATCATGTCGTACCTCTCTTGAATAATAGTGGGTCATCCCGAATATAATATCGCTGTCGAGTTAAGAGTTTCCTCTTACGGTGGTAGCTAAATTCTCTGAAGGCATTCTCCACAAGCCGGATAATTCTGTCTCCGACATACCATGGAGGTTGTAAGAGAGCCTTGAATAATTGCTCATCACAGGAAGTTCTCTGTTAGCGCACATTTTCTTCTTCTTCAACGCTTCTTTCTCTTGACAGAGTGATCAGCTATCACATTGTCATCCACTTATCTTTGATTTCCAAATCAAACTCCCTGCCATAGCAATGACACCCACCTTATCAATCTTGGCTTGGCTTCTTTTTTTGACATCAAGTATTTGATTGCTGCGTGATCAGTATGAATTACCACATGGGATCCTAAAATGTATTGTCTAAATTTTTCACAAGCAAATCATGGCTTGACATCTCCTTTGATTTGTTATTAGTTCTCTTGTGCTTCATTGAAGATCTTACTAGCATAGTATATGGCTGCGAATACTTTCTCTTTCTTTGCCCCAACACGGCTCCATAGCAAAATCCACTGGCATGCATTATTTTAAATCCTGATTCCATTCTGGTGCAGCCATTATAGGTGCCTCTACCAATCTGATTTTGATTTCTTCGAAAGCATCCTTGCAAAAGTCATCAAAATTGAACCTTGTATCCTTTTCCAGTAATCTGCATAGTGGTCTGGCTATTTTTGAAAAGTCTTTGATGAATCTCTATGTAAAATCCGATGCCCCGAGAAACTTCTTACTCCTTTTCTTGTGGTAGGTGGTGCAGAGTCTTAATGATGGATACTTTGGGTAGTCAACTTCTAGTCAGTAGCAGAAATTTTATACTTGAGAACAATACCTTACATTACCATAAATGGCATTTTCCCAATTCGGCGCTGCTTGTTTGTCTTGTAGCATCTTTGAAATCTTATTTTCAGGATTATTTAAACATTGATCAAAATTTGGATCATACGATAAAATCATCCATAGAAAATTTCCATCACTTCTTGACGAATACGAGAATATAGACATCATGCATCTACGGAATGTATTTGGAGACATTACATAACTTAAGCGACATCATGAATGCAAAGGTACCATAAAGGCATGTGAGCGTATTGGTCTTCTCTTGATCCTGCGGTGCAATAGCAATCTGATTATATCTGAGTACCATCCGGCAAAGTGTGGGTGTCTGCTAACTATCGACATCGTCCCGATGAAGGCAAAAGGGAAAATGATCGCTAGTTCTTTGTATTCAACTTCTGTAATCAATACATACCCTCCATCATCCTTTGTTCTTGTTGGAATCAATTCATTTCTTTCATTTCTGATCACAGTAAACCCCCCTTTCTTTGGAACCACATGAACTGGGCTCACCCAAGGACTGTCTGATATAGCATAGATAAAACCAGCATTTAACAATTTGAGCACCTCCTTCCTGACTACTTCCTTCATCACTGGATTCAGCCTCCTCTGGTGTTCTACAGATGGTTTTGAAGTCTCTTCTAGCAGAATTTTATGCATGCAAATTGATGGGTACGATACCCTTGACTTGATGGACAGGCTAAGCGATTCCTTATGCTTCCTTAATATTTCCAGCAATCTTTGTTCCTCATTCTCACTTAATTTTGCTGAAATGATCACTGGTTTTTTCTTTGGTAATTCTAAGTAGGCATACTTTAAGTGACATGGCAACTCTTTCAAAACTAAACCTTCTGTACTGGTCTCTTGATGAATTTCCTCTTTTTCACTATCTTCCCCATTATCTTTTCTGTTTTGTTTCAAGCTCGACCACAGATTTCTATAGCATAAAGGCTGTGTATGAAAATTCAGAATGAACATCTTCGATATCTTTAGGAATTCATCTCTGTTTCATTGATAGCCCGAATGTTACAATCATTGTTAACATCGAGTTGAAGCCGAATAAAATCAGCTACATTAGTAGCCTTTCTTTTCCATTGTCTATATTTTCATACTTTTAATCAAGTTAAACCTGGCGACTTCTTCTCGACCCTTAAGATGAGAACTCCTTTTTGCATGGCGCCGTCAAGGGTGCTCCATTGGCTAGAATGGTCTTCCTAATAGTAGGGGTACTTGCCAGATCTTCTTCCATGTCGGAATGATCGTCTTGGGAATGCAAACTTCCCAACCGGTGACCAACATCTTCAATGACCCCTTCGAGGTTTCACCGTCGATCATGCGCCATTTGAAATACTTGATTGTAGGAATAAGCTCCCCAGAAAACATTTCTTGGCAGCGAGAAGAGGCATCAGTTGATACTGGCTCCACGAGTCATAGAGCTTCATGGAATTCCATTCCTCGACAATACACACAAGGAATTGTATGAAACTTCACGGGTCCTTCGTCTTTCTTGTGATTCCCTTCCGGATTCTTGCATTTACAAGTGGCGATGAGATTCACTATTCCTTCTTCTACTATTTTCTTTTCTTGCTCGATGTATGTCCTTGAAATTTTGCATAAAGTGGCATCACAGGTCACCACTTCGATAAAGGCATGCTAATCTCCGACAGGAAAGTTTTCAAGAACAGCGCAGCGTCTCCATCTTTGATTTTACGCGGTCTTTGTGAAATGGAATTTGCTGACTTTGTTCCTTGGATGTGTTCTTCTTTTCTCTCCCTTCTTTGTCATTCTCCGATTAATACTGCTGCTACGAATGCTTGCTACTTCTTTGTTCTTGTCACCTTTTCTTTCTTCTCTTCTAATTCAGCACCCACTCCTCGGTACCGCCGGCCCCGTACGATCTTTGGGTTTTTCCTTGTGTCACTTGGGGAAGAGTATCTTTCCTCGCTTCTGCGGGGTCAGGGCCCATTGCCCTGCTTGTGTCTCAGGTTCTTGAGGGATGCATTGGTAGTGTTACGGGGTGAGAATTGGTGGCGCTGGTCTGAACTTTTGTTCATGGAGGTTCAGCCCGACTTTATTATCCCCCATGGCTGTGGCATCACGATTTCCTCGAAGATGGGGCTCTCCTCGATACGATATTCGTTTAGCATGCTCATTTCCTTGTTGTTGCTCTTTGCTGGAGACCTTGGTGGTTGCTGATACCATGATAGGGGTTACGTCACGCCTTGGGCCTTGAGAGCCTCGCGTACGAGAAGTTCTGTGGTTCTGAGTCTTTGGGTGATAATGTCTTTGGAAGGTTAAGTTAGGTTTGAAATGGTAAGCCCTTAGCTCACCTGAATAATTAACCTCTTGACATCATAAAGAATTATTGATTTACTCTTTCGGCCTCCCCCTTCGTTAAGCTCCGCTTTTCAAGTTTACTCTGTTCGCTAGGCGGTGTGTGTCTTTCTTTCTTGCTTGTCTAGCCTTTTATGCATAATGGCATCTAACTTGGCTTCCATGGCTGTCATCTTGCTCAGCTCCATGATCCCCTTTCCTCTGCTGTTTCCTCTTGAAAGCTCAGAAGGAGTTTTCATGTTACATTTAGCCAGGTCTTCAATCAGCTCTTTTGCCTCTTCAGCACTTTTTCGTTTGAATGCTCCACAGCATGAAGCATCAAATGATCCCCCCTTTGATATATCATTCATAGCATGATATCTACAGTGTCATCGAGTCTTGGATCTATCCATTCGTGGACATCTTCTGCCTGACAGTTTGAATCTTTCCCGGGCTACATACCAGGGCTTTCATCTTCCCCTTCTTTTGGAACACAATGATCTTCTTTTAAATAGTTAGTGGGGAAAGAATCTACCTAGGAAGGCCCGACTAACTCTCCAGTGTCAGCCAGAACCGTATGGTAATGATTAAATACCATGTAATTCTTTGTATCTCTTAGGGAGAATGGGAATAAGATGCGGTTTTATAACCAGGTCTCACCCATTCGACAACGGTTATTAGCCATCCACGAGAATCTTCCAGTGCTTCGTTTGGATCTTGATGGGATGGCGATGGCGTCTTCTTTGAGACCATTATGTCGATCGCCAGTTTCAATTCAAATTATTAATCAGCTGAAATTTTATCGATCATTTGAGTATTTCTTCTCTAATATAATTGGTCTCGAATCCTCCATTGTATTAGTATTTGGAGGCCTTCTAGCTCCTCTATATGTGAAATTCCAGCCTGATCTGCCCTTACGCCGCGGTTTGAGTTTTTACGCCTTCTTGGTCTTTCTCGAGCTTACGGCGTCCTTTTACATTTACGTATCTTTGGAATGGTCGATGTGTTTCCTATGCATCGAGTTTCTCACAAAGCAAAACACACTCCCATTAATAGGATTAGTCAAATCATCAAACAATATTCAATGTGTTTCGATTAAAGTTAGTAGCCGTGAACCTTGCCGAAAATTTATTTTGTTCTTTTCTATTTTAAAAATGTCAATTAGTATTTTCTTCTTTCATACGAATATTGATTTATTAAATTCTTTCGATCCCGGCAGCCAGCGCCGTAAAACTTGTTGAGACCAAAACATATACACAGAATTTTATAGCATTATCACGAAAGGACTATTGTCTAATCCGTGGCGATAAGTAAAACTTGTTGATCCTTTGTTATCTCTTGCAATCTTAGAATAAATCATGTTGATTTTGGTTTTGATGCACGATATTACACACGCAGAGTGCAATTGACAAGTAATAAAATGGATTTAAGTCGGATATCGATCCACAGAGATCTACCGAATTTTAAATCAGCTTCTACATTACTCAATTTCCATACTATTTGGGCAATAAAAAATGATATCAGGATCCGACATTGAATCTTTGGAAAATTTAAAGATCGAAGAAAAATAACCGAACGGCAATAATTTGGAAGATAAAGAATAAAGAAAAAGAAGTAGTTTCTAATAAAGAAATGAATGCCCGAATAGTTATCTTCGAGAGACACATCAAATAAAGCATTATAGTGAACTATCAATTCACGGCCAGTTTAAATGCGATAAAAATTTCTTGATCATCTCGAGTTTCAAAATCTGTCTGGGCTTTGTGATGCCAATTTGGATCTCCACACTCCACATTTTCATTATCTAATTTATGGCACTGATTCTCTCGAATCACGAGGAATTAGATAACTACTTTTGAGGAACTTCCTTAATGCAGGTATTTTCTTTTGTAATGCTTAACCACCCATTTTATGAACATGACCTTAGCTCAAGTTATCGGTCAAGCAAGGATATACAACTTCCAGATTTCTCCTCCTCGAAATTAGAATAGATTAACCTTTCCTTGATTAGATCTCAGCTAACACGGGATTGGCCTCTCTATCCGAATTGAGGTGAACTCTTTGCTTGTTTAAATAGATAACTCATTCAACTCGTTCTTGATTTCAAGTGAAGAAGGGTTTATCTAAGTGAACTTACAAGCTCAGATCCCCTAATAGCGAGGTTAGTATGCCTTGAAGGAAGTATGCATTACTCTGGAATGTCTTCCTGTGTCACTCGGAGGACCTCCTTGAAATCGAGTAATAGCGCAAATCTTACTTGGGTATAAGAGGCGTATTCCAGATCCCAAGACAATAAACCCAAAACCAAAAGTAAATTCATTAGCGAAATTAACAATTCTTTGGAAGCTTGACTACGGGAAGATAAATTCGTATAACGTTAAGCTTAATGGAAAATTTAGTTCCTCGATTCTTGAATTACGATCTGACATTCTCTGATCATAAGAATAAGCGCCATTTGAAAGCGAAACAATCCGATTCCAGAAATTTGTCTAAACTTAAACATTCCGGGTAGTAATTTGAAAGAAATTGAAATCCGCATTAAACCCATTTCAAGCGATAACATCGATTTAGAAGTGAGAAAATAAAATACGAGCATCATACGCTCTAAAGCAGCGGAAATGAAAATATAAAAGAAAAATAAAAGAAAAATAAAAAGAAAAAATAAAATGAGCTTCGACTATCCGGACCTCTCGTTTGTAGCGCCAAGTTTGCTTGGAATGAGCTGGATAGGCTGCGTATTCTCAGGGTTTTCAGTTGGGCCATTTAATCGTGTAACTTTTTCTTTGTGGATTTGAGTAGCGGGCCCAAGTTCTTGCTCGATTCTGCGGCCTCAGTTCTCTTGTCGCGACATCGAATCTCATGTCGCGACATTGACTTAAAGTTCTGCATCTTATGAACTGGTCGTTCATGTTGTCACGACACCAATCTTATGCCCTTACGGAGTTCGATTGATAAGCTTGTGATGTCATCGCTAGCCTTGTATCGCGACATCTATTCTAGTCTGTGCAGTCTTCAATGGTTTTCCGATGTGACGCCGAGGATGTTTATCGTGACATGAAACCAAGTCTCTACACCTTTCCAGCAGTTTGTCATGATGTGGGACCTCGGTTTTCTTGTCGCGCGACATCAGCTCTGGCTCTTGTTCCTTGAGCAGATTGTCCACGATGTCGTGACATCAACCTCATATTTCGAAGCCTTAGGTTGATCTCCTCTTGATGTCACTGACTTCCGCATTAAGTCTGACGCACATGACAGCGATTATTTGCGAATTGTCGCGACATCCGGTCTTCTTGTCGCGACATCACCTTCTTTCGCGTAGGTTGCAATGGTTGTTGATGATGTTGTGACATTGTATTTTCTGTCGCGTCATCACTCTTTAATTGCTCTTTCCTCGTTTGCACGTCTTCTGCGCGATCCACAGCCGCGACACGTAAATTCTCTTCAATCTTCCACGATATCAGCGACTCGACTGGGCTGTGCGAGACCCACAAGCGCATCTTCGACTCGATCGGTTAGCTTGGTTCACGCTCTGTCATTCATTTTGCATTTTTATCCACTTATTTACGCATTTTCTCCTTTTTCTTTCTTGCTTCCTTCCCTTCAATGACAAATTGGTGAGTTTCTTCATAATTACGTATGTGGTATTCAATTTAGCTGAAAATCAAACAGAAAAATGGACTAAAAAGAGATGACTTTTAAGCTCATCAATATGACATGTTTTTTTAAGGGGGAAGACAAAGATTTTGTTTCAAGAATTTTAGATGGTTGCAACTTCCATGTGGAAAGTGGAATTTGAGTTCTTGTTGATAAGTGTCTCTTAACTGTTTCAAACAATAAATTGGATATGAATGATTTAATACAACGTATGGGTGGGGAAATTAGGCCACTTTCCCTAGGACTTTCACACATTTTCTCTTGGGCCTTTACACACATACGCGAGTGTTTTCGCCTCTGCTCTCTAGAAATTAAACGCCCACATCGAATCATCACGACTAAATCATTTGGAAGGTCCATGCAAGAGGTTATTAAACCTAATGATGATGACATTGGTTTATTACACATCTTGTTCAATCATGATCCAAGCTTCCAATGTACATTGATTCGTACAAACTCTCCATCGTTCGTCTCAATGTGATCACCTGAATGGTTCTTGGAAAAAACTACCTCAAAGAGAATGTGGTTGGATTCGATCGTGATGTTGGAGGAGTTCAAGAAGATGCTCGACAAATTGTTCTTGCTGAATGGGGTTGCCAACATCGGGGACTCCATTCCTTGGCTCGAATTCTTGGATTCTGAGTAAATATATAGAGGATGAGGTTTTAACAAATAAAGGGTTAAAGGTGGAAGTCGAAGGTGGAGAGAAAGAGAGTGGGTGGGGATAAAACTTATTTTTAACAAAATAAAA
>JAEQBH010009571.1:0-40113 GCA_016808115.1 Tetrastigma voinierianum | reverse complement strand
AACTTTTCCATTTATCTTTCTTCTTATATAAAAACAAAATAAAAACTTCATATCAATTAATATCAAGTCAAATAAAATAAATAAAAAAATAAGGAAAACTAAGATCACTCCAAATTTAAATCTACGGTGCTATGTTTTTCTTTTAAAATTTTCTTAGTTTGTTTACACGATCGAAAAAATATTTCATTAGACAAATTTTGAAACATGAATAAAATGACTAGAAATATATTCTGAAAATAGAATAATAATAAATGGATGATATCTAATTGCTAAAAGTATTAGATAAATATCTCAAAAATATATTAGATAAATCAAATAATGGGTGGTTATTTTTGAGTATTTAAAATAAACCAAATCAATAATTTTCTTATTTTGTTTAAAAAATAATGATGTACAAAACTAATATTAAGAATAATGATTTACTTGAAATGTGGGTTATAAAGGGTTTTTTTTTTAAAGATTTAACGAGTTAATATTATTGATTGCGGCTTAATTATTCATAAACCTTTAGTTTTACTTGCACCTTTGTGTGAATCCTCCAACACATTTTGAATGCGTGAATAGAAACTTTATGTTGCTATTTTTAATCAATGAATCAATGTACAATATTAGTAATGAAGCTTGAAAATTCGTTTCTCCAATGGTAACATTGTCCTTATGTGGTATCGTTTTCACTTCTTTTCAATTTTGAGGCTCTCCATTCTCCAAACACCTATATAATTAGATATGTTTTTTTCTCTTTACCAATGTTGATCGATTCATATATATATATATATATATATATATATATATATATATATATATATATATATATATATATATATATATATATATATATATAGAAATAAAGATATTGCCTCACTACCAATAAAGACGTACTAAAATTGCGATCTTTTCACTTCCCATAATTGCACTGACGGAAATTGTTTTGAAAATTTTTTGATTGAATTTACCACTTCTATACTGTGTCCCATAAATGTACAATTGCTAAACTATTATTAGATTAAGGCTTTGATTATTGATTTGAAAAAATATATATTTAGGGCTCCATTTGAAACTCAAAATGTCAAAGAATGAAGAAAATTATCTTAAAAAATGATTTTCTCATATTTAATTTCATCGCGAAAATATCAAATAAAACTAAATATAACCAAAAATTTCGAAATTTTACATATTTTTAAACTTAATCTCATTAATATAGAGAAATAAATAAATGAGTTTTTGAATAAATATATCAAATTAGTTTATTAAGTTTAAAACTCATTTTTTTATTATCCTCACTTTCTTTCTTTCAATTTTTCCTTTATATTTTTCCTTAGTGTTTTTCGGGTTCCAAACATAACTGAAAAGTATTAAGGGACGAAAAAAATAATACGAAAAATGATTTTATCATGTTTAGCTTCACCGTGGAAAATATAAAAGAAAATGAAATATAATCAAAATTTTATGTATTTTTAAATTTCTTAATCCTTAGATAATAAAAAGAAACAAATAAAATAAGTTTACCATCTCAATTTTCACTATTTTTCCTTACAAGACTCTGAGTAAAACTCAAAAGTACTAGGAAAAAAATATATTAAAGAAATGATTTTCTTTATGTTTGGTTTACAGAAAATATAAAGAAAATCAATTATAATCAAAATTTCTCAAAATTCTACATATTTTAAAAATTTCTTAGTCCTTATATAATAAAGAGAAACAATGAATTAGTTTGAATAAACATATATAATTAATTTATTAAGTTTAAACCCATTTTTACTTTTTCTCGATACGATCCTACGCTTCTGCTTTCACATAAGAGCGTGGAACGACATCAAACTCGAGAGATTCTCTACTTCATCGTGCCTGGCTCAGGCTGAGCCTCTCCGATTAGGCTTGAGGATCTATCATTAGTGCTTAGTGCTTTCATTGAGAATTACGCATAATAAGAGAGTGGCTACCCGAAAGGGTTACATGGAAAAAGGGCAACCTGAAGGCTCCCAAAGGCGAGTCTCATAAATCAAGTAACCGTATATGAGTCACCCAAAGTAAATGTTATCCGCGAACGTCTGATTTCTCGGCGCGTATGAAATGACACGATCTCACATCGGCCCACGATACGGAAGGTGGAATCAGACTTAAACTTGAGAGGTTCTTTCACCTATCAAACCGGCCTTTAGGTTGTTTCTCCGATCAGCGAAGGCCCTATCATTTTCTCTAATTTTTTTCATTCCACTTTTTTTTTCAATTTTCAATTTTTAGTATTTTCCTGGTAACAAAAAGCAAAGTCTTAAGATTTGCCCCCCTGAATTTTAATCCTACCTCCGTCACTGCATAATTGTACACCCAAGAAAGGTGTATAAAAAGATCTAGTTACTGATGTACCATTCTTAGAGGACTTGTATTCATAAAATTTAAACTCATTCGATTAAGTATAAGGATATACGGAAAATTTGTTTTAAATTAATTAAATTAATACGCTTCAAGTGATTTAAAGGTCAGGTGGGAGAAATATTGGCAATTATTTAAAAATAATATTTAAGTGTGACCTATTTAAGGTTAAATTATTTTCCCCACATAGTTTTTTGATTTCTGGAAAGGACGTGGACACACTAAAGGGGTAGCCACTCATTTATTGTCATGGGGGCGGTATATCACTTCATGGGATAATCACCCTTGGCCTTCCTTGATGCAAAGAAGCAAAAGAGAAAGGTGAGCAAATTAGTTTCTAGACAACAATTCCTAGTAATTTGAATCAATAAAGAGTCGTTGTGAATCTCGATCATAGATAAGGCAAGAGGTATGCTATTGAACACTTAAGGATAATTGCAATATTAAAATTTTCCAAGTATACAATATCCCTCTTGACTCAGGTACGAAATATTGATAATGAAATAAAACTCCAGCTAAATAATGTTGTTGTATCTGCATTAACATCAAGCATACATTCAGGAACCCTGGAAACCAGAAACAAATCAAATGGTGTAGGATAATTAAATTGCATAATTTCCAGATGGTCATCCAAAGAAGAAGCCTTTGCTTGATTTAGAACCACTCCTACTAACTGATGAGAGTACCGAAAGTATAGCCATGCAAATGAATCCCAAGAACAGCAGACCAGTAGCAATTATTGCCCTATCCAGGAATTTCCCCTTCTTGGATTTGGCTTCACTTAAATCTTCACCAGTCAAAACTTCAAGATTCAGTAAGAAATCACTCAAATGTCTCTGAACTCAAACGAGACCGTGAAACCAGCTCCCGCACAGTGCCCAGAAGCAAGCCTCATAACCTGCATTCATGTATCCAGAATTAATGATTTTTAATTCTCTTTTTATTTATTTGGTTCATGAATTTTCTGGAAAATTAAGGAAATTAACGTTTCTAAAGCACCTTGTCTCCATAGAAGTCGAACTCCGGCAAGAAACTGTTGCGAAGGAGCCCCTTTTGAGTACAGGCATGATATATAGCAAAGGGTATTTGCACCAATGTGTACAGAAATCCAAATTACACCTGGTAGCTGCCACATACCTGCCAAGAAATCATCATGTACGTACCAGCCAGAAAAAAAAAAAAAAAAAAAAAGGGAAGACTGAATATCATGATCATAGGTGATACCTGTATGCAATAACATCTATGAACCTGATTTGGCTACCACACAAGTTTCAAATTGTTGGTAGCAAGTACAAATGTGACGGAGGCAGCCAAGAGCAAGAGGGCGAGGATCTGAAGACGAGAGTTGAGTTCACCACAACTTTGGAAGCCATCTCAGCACAGCAATAATTTGGATACACATTGTAATTAGTAGTCTATGGATTCTAATTTATTAATTTATACTCAATGCAACCTTGGACATGTCAATTTTTTTGGCAGCCATGAACAAGAATGTGTCATAGCTGGCAGCACAACCATTTCTTGGGCCGACAACAATATTTCCAGATTAGAGATCTGACAAAAGTTGCTCGTAACCTTCTAGATGTCAAGGATTGAGCTAATTACAAGTATAATACATATATATATATTTTTTTGTCTAAAATAGGAAAAAAATCAATATATATGATATGTAAAATATGTTCAACCACTTTGAAGATATTTCATAAAAAGTTATTTATTTATCTAATTTTCATTTTTAAGAATGCTCATATATACAATATCATAATAATTATAAAAAAACAAAATTTAATATTTTTATTTCAAATTAACAAACTCCAATTCTATATTATATGTTATAAAAAAATATAAGAGACTTCCCGTACTGTTTGCTATATTTTCTAAAACTCGTTTTGACAAATTTTCTTAAGTCGAAAAACAAACAAACAAAAATCATTTTTTAATATGTTATGAAACAAAGGTGTTTTGGCAAGTTAATTTTAAAATAGTTTTCTAAAATAAAAATAATATATATATATTCAATTTATATAATTTATTATGAATTAGAATTGATTTACATATTTTAGGATTTTTTTTTTCAATTTTGTTTTGATTTTTAGATTTAGATGTTTTATCTATATTGAATAACTTTAAATATTGTACATAGGTATATACTATATAAAAGAGAATAATATTCAACTTTTTCTTTGCTAACCTCTTTTCCTTTAAACAAGAAGTGATGATTTTTATTTTCACATTACGGCCAAATCACTACTCTGTAATTTTCACTTTTTAATTATTTTCTTACTAATAAAGCTTGCTCCATAAAATCTGTGTTTTTATTTTGCTTTTTCGCATATCATTGTCTTGTTGTTGCGCTTTGTTTGCCGTTGTTGTCATTGTCGCTGCCAGCACAGGTTTATTTGCATAGCGATTCGATGCTGCATATCTAATCGCCGATAATAAATCAAATCAATTATCACACTACACTTAACTAGAATCATATGTATTTTAATCACAATGATAATATCAAATGTATAGGCTCACTATCAAATGTATGTGCTTTAAGTCAATTCATTACGCTATTAACCTAAATGTTGTTTCATCCTTCTATAATTTCAATGATTTTAATTCTATGTTACTATCAATGTATTTGCAGATTTAATCAATAAACTAATTTTCTCTTCAAAAAAGAATAATATTCGTGAGTAAAATAATATAAATGTAACCATAATAAAAATTAAAGTTGAGATGTTTAATTAAAAACTAATACTTTAATGTTTTAAAAATACTAATAATCATTACATTATAAATGAAATTATCTTTATTGGAATAAAAGCACTTTTATATAATTTACTTAGGATTAGAATATAATTAATTATGAATCTATGGATCCCGTATTTTTTGCTATTATGCATTTCCTACTAAAAAGACGAGACTTGTTTTTATTTTTTGAAAAATCATTTTAAAAATGGTTTGGAATCGTTACTTATTTTTGTTTTATTTTAAAAGGAAAATGAAATAAAAAAGAAAAACCGTAAATGGGACTATTTATGGAAAAAGTGTGTCCGAAAATCAAGTTTAGTTCTGAGGGAAAGGTTATTTACCCTACAGCGATAGCAAACCTAGCACTCCTTTGTGACCTTAAAGTCATGTCTTTACTTAAACAAATTAAGGAAAATTCGCGGATTTTTGCCACTGGGATCAATAGATACCAAAGACAAGCAATAACAATACAACAACACACCAAACATATATAAATAACAGTATTGCATAACAACAAATAAATACAAAGTTAGATGAGAAAATGTGAAGCTTATAAAGATATCTAAAGCGATGTCAATTAGAAATAATGTTAGTGCAATAATAAAATACAAAATATTCAAAATCAATTATAAATTAGGTGTAGACAGTAAAAATACATTTTTGGGCCCAAATGGTATTTAAATAATTTTTCGGCGCAAAGGGTATTTAAAAATTTGTCAAAGCTGCCAACAAAGAATATTGAGACTTTGTCTCAAAGGTGAAATATGGAGGAGACTTTTTCTCCAAGTCAGGACATGACAGAGTACGCGTTATGTGGTGAGTTGCTTCGATAACAAGACTTAAAGCAGACACGGATGCTTATCGGAGAAGGGACAGTGGCAATTGCTCAAAAATGCCTATATAAGGGAATCAAAGCATCAGAAGAAGGGGCTGACTTTCAAACACTTAAAACCAATGCAAGAGCATTTAAGCATTTCTCTTATTCTTCTACAATTTCAGCAGTGTTTTTATTAAGATTCCTAGCTTAGTTTTATATGTTATTTCTAAGTACTTTGTCACTTCAAAACTTTCTTGCTTCAACATTTGATTTTTACTCCAATTCTATAATGAATCTGCTATTTTTCAAGCTAATCATTTCTGTTTTTCTCTTTAGCTTCACCCGCCTATGCAATCTAATTCTCAATGTATTTTTTGTTTAGAATCTAGGGAATTGTCAAGGAACTAGGAATCAATTTTTGTTCGAAAGCAAAAGATTTTTGCATAGTTTCAGGTCAGAAATAATATAATTTTATGGCACACCTGCACATTCACCAATTTCGGTGCTTTTTGTATGTTATGGTGAATTCCACTAGAAAATCCAATCGAAAATATTTTTTGGCACACTAATGTGACACATCTTTGCTGAAAATCCACACACACACACACACACACACACACACACACACACACACACACACACACATATATATATTTGTGCATATTCCACTATGAGACCATTTTTGCTGAAGAATGCCACCAAAATTGAGGAGTAAAACAACTGTAGAGTCTCCAAACTTAGGATTTGATGCTCCAAAAGCAGCACAAGAATGAAGTTATTCCAAATTTTGGTGGAACATATAGAAAACTGATGAATTTCTCCAAGACGCATAATAGGGAATCCATCCAACAACCTATTGAACAAGTGGAAGGAGGGTGCAGGTACGTGAATGTGCCTATTATGTTCTAATAAATTTAAGAATTTCTGCTCTATGCAAGAAATAAAGAGCCAAGAATGATCATGATCGCTATGGAATAAATGAAGTAAGAATCTTAATTAATTATGGAGAACCTTAGAGAGAGGGGGCAACCAAGGCAAGAAGTTGTTTCTAAGCCTGAAAGGCAATTTCCTAATGAACTTCGGGGGCAACATTCTAAGAACCTAAGAGAAGTTGGTGACCACCGCTCACCATGCAAAGCAGATACTCTCCTCCCATATGAGAGAGTGGTACCTAGAGAACTTAGCAGGAAAGACCTAATGCCGCCAAAGCCACACCGTTCAGAGGATTTTTTGCTCAAATCCAATCCACTACACAACCCGGAGCATGCATGGGGATTCTTTCACTGAGGCCCGAGAGGCATCATGCGCCACTGCAGGAGGCAAATGGCAACTGGGGACAACAAGTTCAACAAGTTCCTCAGTAGCCTTTTAGGTAACCAACCCCAATACTAGATTTAAGAGCAATTAGAGAGGTTGTGCAAGAGTTATATGGGGCCTTAGGCAAAATGATCGCCTGAGGTTCTACAAACCTTATCCAAAAATGATAGACAGGAGAACTCCTACCAAGGGGTACAGATCCTCGATTTTCCTCGTTTCTTGCGAAGATGACCAATCCACCATGCAGCATGTTTCCAAAGATTCACTGTAATGGGGCTGTCTAACTACGAGAATTTTTATCATTTCAAGCTTAGACTATTTCCTAACTCTTTGACAGGGGCAACATTCACTTAGTATACAACATTGCCAAGGAACTCTATTCGAAATTGGCAGGAGATGGAAAGGTAGTTCCACACTTTGTTCTTCAGGGCTAAGCCTGAAGTGTGCATTATAGAACTGTCCAGAGTGACTCAAAGAAATGGGGAGACCACTGATTTGTTCATCTCCCGGTTCAAGAAGATGAGAAACATATGCAAAATCCATCTTCCAGAGACAAAGTATGTGGAAATGGCCCAAAGAGTGTTCGATATCGAAGTTGGGAGGAAAAATCTCCCAAGGGTATGGAATTTAAAGATTTTTATGAACTCAGAGCTATGTACATAATATGAGAGCTACTCAAGGAAGAAAGCTACCTGAGGAAGGAGTCCATGAGAACCTATTATTACGAGGTGAACTGTGAGGCAATGGTAGATCTATCTACCACAGGACATTCATCTATCCTCTGTTAGTAGAAAAGGCACTCGATTTAGGAAGAAGACACAAATTATTGGTACACATGTCTAATATATTTCGAGGTAGCGAAGATCGAGGAAATATTCAATTTCTGGTGAAAGAAAAATTCATTACTTTAAAGACCACCGATCCCTAACAAGGATGAACTAGGGCAAAGACTTACTCAGAAGTACCACAACTATGGAACCACTAGTAATGCATGTTTGAGGTTTCAGAAATGTCATACAAGATAGATCAACAAAGGGATACCAAGTTCCCGGCAAGAGATTATGGCAATTAATGAAGATCCTTTCCCACCGTTGGCCTTAATCAACACCGCACTTCAACCCAAGAGCATCGATATAATCGGCAGCAAGTGAAAACTCTTTCCAAGGAAGGTGGGTCCCTAAATATTGTATGGTTCAGTTGGATAGGTTGAAAAAGAGGACCGCATTGTATAGATCCTCCATCAAGAAGAATTCAATGAAGGATACAACAGGGAACAAAGTAGTATAACCAATTCTCCAAGGAAAGGAAATTTTCACTAGAAGGTAATACAAATTCCCTAGAAGATGAATTTGTTCCTCCCATAGAAAATGATGTAGAAAGGTCCACCCCTCCACGGGATAGGTTCACTGCTCTAAGGAAAAATGATGTAGGCAGGTTCAAAGAATGTTCCTCAAGAAATAGAGTCTTTTCCTCAAATGGTAAGTTCACTCCTCCAAATGACAAAGTTATAGGGAAAGTTACTTCTTCAAGGGATCTGGCAGGAAGGACATGTCTCTCCAAATACACATGTTTTTCTGTGAGGTGGACCCACTCCCTAAAGATAGAATGATGTCTCTTGGGACATATGTTTGAAGCGAAGCCAACAAGAGAGATCACTAAGACGACGACAACCATCTCCAACTTGAGTTTTCTTTCTTTCATTTTCCTTTTCTTCTCTCAAGATGTTTTAATTTTAAATTTAGGGTTTTCAATGCTAAAATGATGGATTATGCCGTCTCTAATATTTAATGATGTTTATATAGCTTTCATTGAATATTCTACTATGCATTAATCACTTGTGGATTTGATCACCATTTTCTGTTTTGAGATCGTAGAGATGAGAATAGAAGGACATGGGTAGAATATCATGTAATCAATATGTGAGTAGAGATACCTTAGGTTTATACGTGGCATGTAGTGGTTCGTTAGAGTTACACTAACTCAGGTTCGAGGCCGAGAGGCAATATGACCTCTTTTAGGTTAAGCTTAATAATGCTTGAGATATCGTAATTGTACCTTAATGAACCCGCCATCATTTTAGGATGTAAACACCATTAGGTTAACTTTCAAGCCATGTCCATCGGGATTAGCTAGGTGAAGTCACAACCCTAGGTTTTAACTTTTTTTAAGGGTTTTTCTTTTATTTGATTTTGTCTTTATTCAAAAGATTTTCAATCATCCAAATCGAGTCTAAGCTAGATTAGATTGGTACTTATTTAGCAATCCTCATGGGAACGATGCTCACTTACTCTTATTACTGAGCACTCCACAAGTGCACTGTGCACATAAAGCACTTTATAACCATACATGTTTTATGCCCATCGTTTTTGGATTATTTCCAAGGATTGGTGCTTCTATTAATATTGATTCGAAATAACTTGACACTACTTTGGATATAGTTATTTTGTTTTATTTTTCATTTTCTATTTTACTGATTTTTTTTTTTATAGAATTAATTCACAATGGATCCTTTCATGGAATTATCAGTTGAATCGACTCTCCTAACTCAACAACTAACTTATATTTAGCATCAAATGGTGAGAAGTCAAGTCTAGAACCCGTACATCTCCACGGAGCAAAGTCAGTTTGGGGATAACTCATACTTGAACACACACAATTCAGGCTGGCAGCATCACCTTAACCCTTCATGGGAAACAAATCAAAATGAACCTTGCCTCCATAAAAACACAATACATGTTTAGAATAAGCCATGGTTGAGTTGGCTTGATCTCAAGTTGAATTTGCATGTTCAAGGGCTGAAATGGTACTCCTCATTGCTAATAACTCTCCACAAGTTCATAAATCTCCTTCTCTAGAATGCCATGGTTGAGTCAAGCAGATCTCAAGCTAAATATGTAAGTTTACATTAAAATGGAAAATTCTCTAGCTGAGATAAGTCAACTCATGAGTTAAAAATCTCTTTCTCGAAGAAGCCATGAATGAATTGGATTAATCTCAAGCTGAATTTGCCAATTTTCAAGCTCAATTCATGAATGAGACAAGGGAAATTCTTCAAATTCATTTAACTTAAGAGCTCATGTGATTCAATCGGGGAAATGGTTGAGATATTTTATAGAACAACAAATGATTTTGCCTAACACTCTTAAGGTGAACCTTAAAAGAAGAGATGGAGCACACTTGCTGATATCACCTTGACATGAGGAGAAATTCAAGACTACAAGAAGTAAAGGAAGTTGGAAGAAGTTGATGCCAATGAGCCAAAATGAATTAGTGTAAGAGAGTCAACTTCTTCGAACCAAATGAAATGAGAGAGCCTGTGCCTTGTTTTCTTAGAGGATCACTTGAACAATAAGCTTGGAATTTGTGTTGTTACGCCAACTCTTGGGATACTTAGTACGGTTACCTGGGAACATAGCGCATGACTAGTCAGGCTATATAGCTTGTTTCCCCCTTGTTTTTCAAGAAGCTATTTATTAAGGGAGCTTTTATGCACACACACAATAGATCTCATGTATATACCTTGTTTCCGACCTCCCTTTCTGAAATTGAATTTGCCTTGAGATACTATAACTTTTTGAGTGATGAGACACCTTTTAAAAGAGGATTTCCAATGAACCCCAACCAAGAAAAAAGTGCAAAAACATAAGAAAAAGAAAAGCAAAAGAAAAGCAAAAGAAAATAGAAAATAAAAAATGTGAATAAAAAAAAATCAAATAGGGGCTTTGGTTTTCTAGTTGAGGTCTGAGGTAGTTTGAAGAGAATTGAATGCTTGGTGCTCTTAACCAATCAAGGGAGTCACCAATGGATCCCCACTCCGTGACACTCTCCTAGAACTCCTTAGCATTGCATCCTACTTTAGGTTTACTGTGATTGAATAAATGGCATTCTTATTCTTTCTTAGTTAATTTCCTTCAAAAAACATGTGAATTGAGTTTGAGTTTGGGGTGTTAGAACCTTGCTATATGTTTGAGATCTAATTAGAAATCCTTCACAAATCCCCTAGGAAAGGTCAATGAGGACTTGGCAGATATCATATGTTTTCCATGCTAGTTTTTGCCTTTAATCTTTAAAGATTTAACAAGATCTTATTATTAGCTATTGTGTTTGTGGAAAATTGTGTCTATCATGTTTCTCCTTCATAACCATTACCACCGTGCTCACTTCATGTTTGTTCTCGATTGTTTAAGTGTTTTAGGTCTTTCCTTTGCTTGGAGGACGTTGCAGATTTAAGTTTGGGTGTGTGATGAGTATACTTTATATTCATTTTATCCCCATATTTTTGTTAGTTTTTAGAGTGTTTTACCATATAAGTGTTCTAATGTCCCTGTTTGGTTTGTTTTTTTTATCGTGCAAGCATTCCGATGGTTACATTGGACAATAAGTCGAAAAGGAAAAAAATGAGGTTAGCATCAAGAATGTAATGAGTACCCAAGTTTCATTTTGAAAGAATAAACAAAAGTCAGGCAAAAATAGTACAAAAAGATGAACGAACACTCTGGAGAAGGCCTTCTAGCATTTAAAGCGCCAAAGATTTGTTTTCTGTGTGTGATGAGTATATTTTATATTCATTTTATCTCATATTTTTGTTAGTTTTTAGAGTGTTTTATCATATATAAATGTTCTAATGTCCCTGTTTGTTTTTTATCGTGTAAGTATTGGATGGTTATGATGGACAATAAGTCGAAAAGGAAAAAAAAATGAGGTCAGACATCAAGAATGTAATGAGTACCCGTTGCCTATTTTGGAAAAGAAGAAAGAAAGCGAGACAAAAGTAGTACAAAAGATGAACGAGAACAACTCGGGGAAGGCTCTAAAGATGCCTAGGCGCCAAATTCAAGGCAAATCTAGCACCTAAACAACACTCACTTTATTTTTTACACCCTTATTTTGAACTAAAAACAAACCAAGAAGTAAACATCAACAACTAAAAAACAAAAAATACTAAAACTAAACACATAACAACTAAGGAAAACAACTAAAACCGTATAATAGAAGCGGAAAACTTTTAAACAAAGGACACTTCAATGTATGGAATAAGAGTAGAAACACATTCCCTGGGGATGATCAACTGTGATCATTGGGCTCGGGTTGAGATAGGCCTAGATGAAACTCCCTCAATATGAATCAACTTCAATGCTTTCAAAAACACAAACAAAAACGAAATAAACACTAAAAACAAGATTGACATGCAAATCATACAAAAAACAACTAGGGTAGTAAATGGATAGAAATCCTTATTTTGCTTCAAGCTGTCTCTCCTAAGAAGCTACTCCGTCTAGAGTCCGCCTATACTCAAGAAGTCTTAGAGCTCATGGTGTCTTATCATCCATCATGGACAATACTCACTCATCATGCGCAAGGATGAACTCCTCCACATCCATAATATGTTATATAAGCTCAAATGCCAACTCTTTGGTGGAGAGTGAGCTGGCCAAAATTCCAAATCCTTCAAGAGTTTCCTCTTGAAGGAACATAGGTGCATGCTCTTCAAAGAGCTAAGCAGACTTTTATCCTTCATGCATATCCTCTTTCTTCATCTCGTAAGTGGTGTGTTTTGCAGAGGTCACCTTTACTCTTTTCCTACCAACAAGGAAGGTCATTTCCCATGTAAATCATTAATCCACAATTCTGACTTATAGCAACCCGAGGGTCTTTCCTATAGATGGAACTTATTGGTCCTCTTCAATGCCCCAAGTCACAAAATCAATGGGGAAACAGTTTTCAACCACAACCAAAACATTTTCAATTATTATTCTCTGATTTTTCTTCTTCAACTTGCATTTCCTCCTAACAGCGCCTATTCCTCCATAACAAGCTCATCGTCCTTTTTCCTCAACCAATTTCGTGCCCCTGCTCTCTTCAAGCTCAAATTCACAATTTCAAAATCTCATATGTCATCATCCTATTTTTTATAATGCCTCAGAGTGGCCTTGGAAGATTGCTCCTTATGGTAAGGACCATTGCCCCATCTCGATTTTCAGATTTTTCACACATGTTGACATATCGCCTTTAAATTGTCCATATTAGATTCAATACTTGGATATCCGATGGTCTTGAGCATTGTTTTTTCTTAGTTTCTTCACAGAGCACAACAGCTTCTCAAAAGTAGATGTACTCTCTTGCTCTTTGATACTGGAGTCATGTCCCTTTACTCTTGAATTTGAAAAGGTAAGCCATGTTGATCTTCTAAGTGTTTAATTAGATCGGGAGATAGAGGCAAGTTGGAGCTCGATGATGAGAACAAGTTATTTTCCATTGCATTGTACATTTATGCTCAACACTACAAAGAAAAAATAAAATGAAGTAACCTAACTACAAATAAAAAAATAATAATAATAAAAGGAACACAATGCTTAAAAGTAGCAAGAATTTCTTTCATCAAAATATCGACGCTCGCTATTGTCAATTCCCAACAACGATGCCAAACTTGTTCACTTGCAAATGTATATGCAATATTTACTCCGCAAGTATACGGACCAACAAGTAATATAGTGACTCTAAGAGCCTAAAATATCGATCCCATAGGAATGGACTATAGTCCTGATTAACCAAGTACCTTAACTAATTGAACTCCTCAATTAGTTTATCAATTTATGAATAGATTTAAAGAAAACAACTATCAAAATAAAATGGGAAAATATTGATGCTTGGGAGACTTGAAAACTAAATGAAACAAACTTTAGAGATTACTCAATGAATAGCGGGTTTTTGTGGTTGGTCTACTTCATCATGCATTTGAGATTTCATAGCCAAAAGGTAATCATGCATAATTTATGAATTGTCAATAAAGCGGCGATAAAATATGTGACCTCTACTCACACTTTCAAACTCATCACCTACTCTCCACATCAATTCATGTAGGCAACAAGAATGATAATAAGGCAATTATCCTCTCGAGGCATTTCCCCATCGATCACCTTCACAATTTCATAATGAAGAGTACCTCAACTATGTGAACTTATTTACCTATCACACCATCTAAGATCACACAATGCAATGGGTGACTTAACATTCAAAAAATGCTTTCACACATCATTGAAGCATGTCAATAAGCTATCTCAATCCTAGCCACAATCAAGATAACGCATATAATACCCAAAAGCATCAACAAGTCCATAGATTCTAACCTAATGTAGTTCAAAATATCACATAAAAGAAATCTTCATACAAGAATCCATAAACCAACCCTATGTACAAATTCTAGCTTAACATTAGAGAGTATATCTTACAACAAGAGGATTTAATATGATTTCAAAAGCTAAAGAGTAAGGGCTTAGAGAAACAAATGAATGGAGAATAGATCTTCTTTCTCTAACCCTTCAATCAAGCTCCTCTCATTTTCCTTTCTTTGCAAATAAATCTCCCTTTGTAGAGTTCTCTCTTTCTATGGTTCTTTCCCCACTTCTTTCAGCCTCTCCAACCGTTCTTGCATTAGGTTCATTTTCATATACCCTCACTTATGGGCCTCAAATCTGCTTAAAACTATAAAATTGATCGAAATAGGGCATCCGGCATTGAGTGCCATAGGCGAAGCGCCACGGTGCCAACCCTTTTCTTTGTAATACATAATCTCCTCCTCCGAACTCCAAATTTTATGATTCAAGACACAATAGAAATATAAGAGGGAGTAGAATGATGAGATCAAAGTACAATGGATCCGATTCAAATGTCGATTGGGCCAATCACAAGAGCAAGGGCCCAAAATTTTCAAGAGGCTTTCAATGGGGTTGTGGAGGAGTTTATTTGGGGTCAAACCAGCCTTTAAAGAAGAGCCCAAGTCAAATCAAACCTTTAAAGAAACTAGAGCCAACAAGGAAGTTCAAAAGTCCATAAATGTTATCATGGCTATTTATGGAAATAATCCCCATGATTTTGGCAATTAAAATGAGAGAAAATCATAGAAAATTCATGCTCCATATTGTTTCCATAATTCATTCACAATCAAAGACCTATTTTGGAGAGTTTCAATGTGCAAGTTGTATGATCAAACTTACCACTCGTGCAAGTCATTACTTGTCCAATTAGTCAATTATGGTCAAAATATCAAAGTTAGGTGTCTAATGAGGAAAAGAATTATCTTCATGTTGCTATTTAGACACCCCCTAAAACCCGGTCCGCTTACTGCCAACTCGCTGAAAACTCGTGGATATCGGGTGACCCAATACTGCACTATTATGTCCCATTTACTGAGATCCATAATTTAATAAAAATCAAATAGAGTCTCTTTTGTACTGGGAGCTCTATCCAAAACCAACCAGTATAAAGATAAGAACATGGCTCATCCGAGGCCTAATGTAATACAATGACCCCACCGAGTCCACTTATGAATAAAAAATGACCACACATTGTCCACTTATCCATGTTCATTTAAAACATAAAAAATTATATTTAAAACAATTCATAAGAGTTTAATTACAACACTCTTACAAATATTACACATTAGAACAAGATTGTTCCAAAATATTTTACAAACTGCATACATGCCACATGTCGTCTTCTTCACAATCGCGCGGCGAATGAGTATCATTCACTCGCAACTGTTTGCACTCCATTACAGCTTCTATATAGTGAGCCACACCCAAGAGGAGTAATCTTCCACAACGGTCAAGCCCTCACCTAAGTGCACATGCAGTGGCTCATGTTCCACAATCTACACATTCCAACAAGACTGCGCAATCCTAGGTTGGAATTCTACACGCCATGAGATGAGACGAGACTCCCAATCATGTACTCATGCCCCGAAACCTACCGACTCCCATCACACTCGAGTCCTTACACGACTCTTATCACACAATGCCAAAGCCCATGTGTGCTAAAATCCATCATTTATGGATTACATCCCATGATCATTTTACAAAGTAAATTCATTTGTTTTATGTTTGCCTTTTCTATATAGACTAAACCCTTCAAATTAACATAGCTACGAGAGCCCTTACACTTTCTTTATCCATGTCACTGATAAGTTTGTTTGATAAAATAATTCTCTCTAATGTTCATGATTTAAAATAAGGGTTAAGTCTATGACACCGTGCACAGTCATACAAGTAGTAAAACTCGAATGTAAGTCCGTGCATCATTCCCCACAGAGATTGATAGCGAATTACATATTAACTAATTCTAACTACTAAAATTCCATATTATTTGAACTCAAAACTCATAGTGAAGGTTTTATCTAATGACACAAATTAGCAATCCTATACTATTGAATATGTTCAAACCAACTAAACAAAAGTAAATGAATGAAAATAAATTAACAAATGAATGATTGAATCAGCTTCCTAGAGAAACAAAAAAACTATCAATGAAATACAATGGAACAATAATTCCAAAGACTAAATCCATTGCCTGCTCTATGTATGGATCCGGTTATTGTCCAAGATTTCTAATTATTGAATCGATTTCTCCATATTCAATTTATCGATATCCTTGCTTCTCCTCGAAGACAGCGATCAAACCACTACCAGACTCCAAATTTCGCAAGATCCGTGCATTTTTCTTTCTCAATACTTCACCCATTTCCTGTGCTGACAGCCATAATCCTTTGCTTTACCTTCTCGTGATTTCTGAAAGTTTCTACTACTTATTGGTGGCTCAACCCTCCGCATCTATGGGTTTATCCCTTTCCCTTGATTGCATCTAAGCTTAACACTGATCGAATTTACTCTATAGATTAAGGTGAACTCTCTCGATTATTTATATTGTTAAATACACCCCTCCAACTTCAATTACGAAACTAATAGATTTATCAAATGAACTCTAGCCTTCCTCGCCGGCCAGCCTGGGCACAGTAGCCTAACATACCCGTGAAAAGAATGCTCTCAACTCTCAGAATCTCCGTCTCGTGTCACGCAGTAGGCATCCCCGGATATCGTGAGTAAGATACATTCCTCAACCCGGTATTAGTACTACTATTGGGAACTTATCCATTCAAACGACACTCGATTAAGCAAAACCCGAGCCCAAATTAATTCCTCCATTATCAGGGTGCAGACTATAACTAATGCAATCAAATCCAAACAGAAATAAAGATTCTAATTACCGATCGTGAATTAAGAAATGGAGCACCGATCATGCACAACCACTCGTAATTGCACAACCGAGAAAAAAATGAATTCCGTAAATTGCCTAGATTTCATAAATTTTCAGCAAGATACTCTAAGAAAATAATATAACTAAAGATCCCCTCTACTAGTCTCTCGTACAGCTCAGATTCAAAACCGTAAAATTAAACTAAAAATAAAATCTACTCTAAAATATACAATCGAGTTCTCTTCTTTTCCCTTTTCGGTAGTGAAGAAGGAGAAACTACTTTTACTATTCTAAACCTGTCTATTTATACCGTGTTAGACTCCAGGCCTAATCCCCAAAATGCCTGTGGAAATCCAAAGAAAAAGCCCAGCTCACTGTCCTATGTCACGACCTCAAGTTGATGTCACTTATTACGGACTTCTCTTGATTGTCATGGTCGGGTCAGCGATTTTTTTCTTCTTAAGTTGCAACCAAATATCTTGCAACTTCTTTGATCGCTGGTCGCGATTATCGCTTGTGGTCGCGACCTCATTTGCTTAGTTTTCCTCAGTTGTTGATGTCGTGACCTCGCTTCAATGTCAATGACATCACTGGGTTTCCTATTCTTCCGCTTCGAAGCTACTACATCGCTTTAGGTTACACCATTTTTTTGTTTGTATGATGACTTCATGTTGTGACTTTGATTTCTTAGTCGCAATTGTGTTGGTGGTCTTCTTGCCTTCATATGTCTTAATTTTATGTCGCGATCTTCACGGTGATGTCACACCCTTTGCTTCCCATTTCTTCTTCGTGTCATGACCTCGCCTCTACGTTGCAAAGAATTTCCTTCTTCCCACTCATTTTCCAGTCGCGACATCACAGGTGTCGCAACCTCAATTTCTTCGTCATCTCTTCAAATGCGACCTTTAATGAGTGGTCACGACATCATTTCGATCTCGTCGGCAAGTGTTTCTATTTGGCTACAAAGTTGCACTTCGAATCTTCCCGCTTTTATGTCACGACATCGAGTGGTGTCGACATGAAATGGAGCCTTGCATTTAAAAAACTAATTGCAACCTCTTTCGCAAAGACCTCTCTTGTGGTTTCATAGAGGATGCTTGTCGCGACTTCCAGAGTGGTGTCGCGACATCGTCCCTATCTTTTGGTGTTACGACATCAAAGTGATGTCGCTTACTCCTGAATTTCTTCCGATTATTTCCTTAGCCTCGACCACGTTCTTTGTCGCAACCTCCTTCTTCAATCACTAATTTCACTTGTTCAAGCTCATTTCTTCTTCGTGAGCCTAATCGTTGATGTCGTGGACTTGGAATTGCCGCAACTGAGCATTCCACTAAATTTTCATTTGTGACCTCACCCCACAAGAGTCGATTTTCGATTTTTTTTTTTCCTAAGATTCGAAGCCACGTATTTTCCGCAAATGAAATTTGAGTAAAAATCCACATTGCAAACAAATCAACATTTATCTCTTTAATATACTCGAAAAATGGATTAAAATTCACGAATTTTCGACTCATCATTTTCTAAACCAAAGCTTTTCGATGTTACACCTCAATGATCATTTATATTCAAACTATGTGTCTTTTCAGGTAAAGAATTTTGTGTGGTCTCACCACAAGCTTCTCAAGTAGTCTTTCATACCGTTGGACATATATAACCAAAATATTGGGGCTTAACTCAAGGGGGTATCTATCCTGCTTGCTAGCACCGACACATATTTTCATTTCATTTATACAACTATGACCCTGTCGATCGCTTGTCCCACCATACTGAGCCCACCCAATCAAATCCTGAACATAGTGTTGATTATAACCATGCACTCACACCCATTCAATACGATGTCCCCGTGCATATGCAATGTAATGCGCCATTGCATGTTATATCATGTCACATGCATAATGAATGCTCCATGACAATGCTAAATCAGACACTCCCAAGCAGTGTACCATGGACAATTATATCAATCAACATAGAATTTCCAAACGATCACACATTTCATGTCAATATATTTGGTACGCACATATATCATCAACAAGTCATCACCAATCAAGCAATGACATATTTATCCTTCGGGGCTAAATTGCAGCATAATATGTCTACAAATAGCCTACAAACAAGCCATGCAATGGCCTATCCATACACAAACTCATCACATGTCCATACATTAGACACACATATCACTTTTAAATCAATTACCATCAAGCATGTCATTCAAACTAAAAACAATAACAACTTGATCTCAAGACCACTCAGGCATAAAGATGACCACAAAACATTTCACACAACAAGCCATACTGCATCATAGGATAGGTCTCGAACTCGCTCAAAACTAATCCTCAACAAATTCCAAAACTGGTACTAACTATTAAATGTTCTAAGTTGTAGTAGTGTGAAAGAGACCATAACTTGAGCTGTAGAGGTCTAAATTGGGTGATTCAAAGCTCACATCGCTTTCATAGATGCAACTATAATTTATGAAGAGCACTAGCCACCTCGCTTTTTCAACCGAAATTCATCCCAAAATCTCGATAGTGATAGGGTCAAACAGGTAAGATGTGGCAATCTCGAAAATGGACCATAAATTGAGCTAGAGGTCCAATTTGGGTGATTCAAAGCTTGCATCACTTTTACAAATGCAATATAATTTCATGAAGAACACTAGCCTAAATTTCTTTTTTTCCTTAATCGAAAATCGTCCCAATCTATGACAAGGTATAGGGTCAAAACAAGCAAGACATCATATTGCGCTTGGAAAATGGACCAACTCGAGTTATGTGAGGTCCACCTTATGATTCAAAGCTACATCAAGTTTACAGATGTCAGATATAATTTCCATCGAGAAAAACTCAGCTTCAAATTCTCTCTTTCCCTAACCGAAAACTGTCACAAAATCTGGACAGTGTATGGGGTCAAATAGGGCAGCCTGTGGTAGTCTTGGAAAATGGACCATAACTTGAGCTATAAAGGTCCAATTTGAGTGATTCAAAAGCTTACATCAAGTTTACAAATGCAAATATAATTTACATGGAGAACACTGTACTCAAATTCCCTCTTTTTCCAAACTAAATCAGTCCCAAAATTTGGACGTTCATAGGGCCAAACAAGCCAAGATTCTACGTACCTCAAAAAACTTTTTCCAAATAGCCCCTTAGGGTAAAAACACAAAATTAAACAAATTTCCTTTAGGCAAAAACACAAACTAAACGGCCCTTAGAGTGGAAAATAAAACCAGCAGGGAAGAATTCTGACTTTTGTAGAGCGTCATTAAATCCTAGGAAGTCCTACTTAGACACTTCCCATACCCAAAATCTTGATTTCTTACCCTTGCTTGAATCCTAGGTAAAATCTCATGTTTTCGGTACCTACACGTATTTTGCCGAGTAGATGAACTTTTTATCTCTGCTCACAAATTCGACCTATTAACTCCGTGAGATCGAAGAAAGAAGCTTCTTGATTTCCTTGTTCTTTCTCGCTCTATTATGTGAAAACCGTGAAATTCGAGACATTTTTCTCCAAAATCTCCTTTTCCTAACTTCTAATCCTAGGTTTGGAGACATGGCCCACAACGTGCCATGTCCATTACTGCTCGGGTCCGTTTCTGTCCCGAAACAATTTATTTCGTCCCCTGTTCAAGTTCAATTTATTTTGTCGAATTTTACTTCTTTTTTTTTTCCGTTTTCAAGATTTTTTCTTACTCAAAATCCCTTTTGGGTCCATCTACACTAACGTCCCAAAAATCATGAAATTTGACTCCATCGAAATTTAACGAAATTCATTTGGTAACTAGATTCGGAGACTAATCCAACTAAGAAGGTCCGCTTTCATCATCCAAGAGCTATAAAAATTTCAGTTTTGCAACTTGTACACTATAGGCACTTACTCAAGTTTGGCCCTTTTTTTCGAAAAAATTCAAATTTACCTGGGTTTTACATTATTCCCCCCTTAAAAGAATTTCGTCCCCAAAATTCACACATACATACACATACAATCACATGCACATGCAACAGTCATTTTGTATCAATGACTAAAAACATACCTTCCTTGAACAAGAAGGGATAATTGGCACGAATAGTGCCTTCCCGCTCCCATGTCGCCTCTTCCACTCCTTGGTGTTGCCACAACACCTTTACTAGCTCACGCCTGCTTCAAGAAAAATTTTGATCACAAAATTTATCCATGATACGTGACGTCCCTCCTCAAAGGTCCCATCAACATCAATAGCAAGCTCGCCCCAATCCACTACATGAGTTGGATCTGGAGTGTACTTCCCAAGCATGAAGACATGGAACACCGCATGAACACTCGATAAACTTGGCGGTAGCCAACCGATATGCAATTGTACCCACCATCTTGAGTATCTCAAATGGCCCGATATACCTCAGCGATAGCTTTCCCCGCATGCTAAATCTGACCACTCCTCTCTTAAGCATTGCCTTTAAGAAGACATGATCACCCACCTCAAACTCTAGAGGTCGTCGCCTTCTATCAGCATAGCTCTTTTGTCAGCTCTGAGTTGTGAGAAGATGCTTTTGTATCAAGTCCACTTTCTCGAAGGTGTCTCTAACCAAATCTGGACCCGTGGAGGGTCTCTGTCCCAACTCCGTCCAACAAACTAGATATCGACATGGCCTCCCATAGAGTGCCTCATAAGGTGCCATTTATATGCTCACCTGATAATTGTTGTTGTGTTTGGCCCACTAGGAAAATGCTCTTCCTAACTACTCCTTAAAATTCAGACGATGCCCGTAGCATAAATCCTTTTAAACTGATGGTCTCTGATCGACAAACTGGCCCGAGGATGAAAAGAAATGTTCATCATCAACTATGTTCCCATGGCTCGTTGGAAACTCTCCCAAAAAGAAGTCGTAAACCTAGGATCCCGATCTTATACTATAGAGACTGGCACTCCATGTAATCGGACAATCTCTCGTATATACAACCTGCAGAATTCCTCCAGCGTGAAGGTTATTCGCACCACCAAAAAGTGATTCGACTGGTGCTTAGCCTTTACCTGTTGACACGTGAGACATCGACGAACAAAGTCCCAAAAGTGTTTCTTCATCCCTTTCCAATAATACTAGCGACGTAAGATCATGGCACATCTTCACACTGACGCACATCAAAACGGGAGCAATGGAATTCCCTGATGATCTCCTCTCTCAAATTTGCCAACTGGGGAACCACAACTCTTCCCCTATACCGAAGACTACCATCCGTGTGAATGGCCTAACCTTCGTCACTTGTACCTGACTATATCCGGTCCCTAATGGACAATATCTATGCGTCCTATCCCTGGGACTTGATCACTCTGCTCAGTAGGAAAGGCATAGCCACTAAACTCCCCTAAGGCAATTCTCAGCTTGATCATTGCACCCAGAGTCTAAATTATCCCACAATCTCTAGCATCCGCCACCCCTGAATACACCAGCCAACACTCCCGTGATTTCTAGCTGAGCGCATCCTGTGATGCCGCGCGCCCACTCATACCCCGACCGACCTGCAGGCCTTCCATCTCTCGAACCCGAGGACACTAGCCCTCACTCTTTTTTTTAGAATCATTTCGAATAATCCAAATACAATTACTTTTCCAAACACATTTCAAAGACTCAGAAAAATATATATATACGTGAATACCACTTAACATAATGGGGGCCCATTATTTGATCACGTTTTTCATTCGATGTGGCATTTCATGCCCATTCGTCCATTTCCAATCTTTATACACTGTGGCATTATTAGCGCTTAATATCCAAATATTTACAAACATAATCAAAGTTCACCATAATAGTGTTTGTACAAAATGAGTTGAATAATTTCATGTATGCATGTGACAGAGCTTTACTTATTCTCCGTGTGACTTTGACGATGACTCTAATTCACTGCGGTCTACGTCTTCGTACCTGTTCACTCGGTACTTGAGTGATGATAAAAGCAACGCGCTAAGCATTTTCAAGCTTAGTGGTTCTCTATACGCCTTCCATTTCGCCACGCATCATGCAATTTTCTAAACAATATTTTTTTGAATCCTTTTTTGAAATGTGATCAATATAATACAATACATATATTCATTTCATTTACAATTTATCATCATTCCAAATATGCACTTTCATATGCACAAATCATTCAAAACACAAATCATGCATTTTACAATTTTTCTTAACATTTAAATTTGCCCTAATCAAATTCTCTATCCTTATACTTTCTGGGCAATGTGATAATGGAATCAAGATTCCATCCTACTCAGTTTGTGCTAGTATAAAAACATTTGCTTTTGATAACACGCACTGTCTCCGTTGGCCACTGACCGTTATTAAAACCAATTCGTGAACACTATCGATACTGTCCCGTTGGGCTACGGATCAAAGTGACACATCATTACATTCGTCGCACATTTCTAATTTGACCCTTTACGGTATACCAATCTATCCTTAACTCGAATTTAATCTGCTAACATTCTAATAAGGGAGTTCAAATCATTCATAGAAAAATACAATATAGTATATGACATCTATATTGATGAGTGCTTTAAAACACTACCTTTACACTCACACTCATTTTCACATTTATTTTATAATAATGGTATAATTTTGTGGCTAGATCCCCGATTTCGCTTCAGGTATGACATATGCTCTCAGCTGAGCATAAAGAGTAACTTTGGAAGCATTTTGGAACAAGGAGGAGCAAACAAGGAAGTGATCGCCACGCCGCTGACGTCACCACGTCATGAGCCAAGTCACCACGTCACGCGATCGCCACCATGTCAAGCACGTCATGAATGCCACACGCCGCGACGCCACCACGTCGCGACACAACAAAATCATTTCTCATCATTAAAAGCAATTGTGGTTCAGAATCATGAGATCGAAGCGCATTTAACAGAGGTAATTCGGTTTCGGGAAGCGCAGTGACACCGATTTCCGAGAAGTGCCCTAGAATTGTAACGCTTTTCATTTTTCAGATATTTTCGGATCTTAAATAATGTTTTCTTTATTTAATAGCTTCTATCTTTATTTAATATGTTCTAGATCTTGTGGTTACATCAAACCCCGTCATCAACAATGGAGTAAAGTTTGATATTTCATGTTATTCAATTGTTATTAATTTGTCATATCTACTTATACCTAAGATTTCAATTATATGATAACATCCGCCAATGTTAGCATAAGCACACCGGAGATCCGAGATTCGAGAGATGAGGTATTCGTGGATCCAACGAGTAGCCTTACCGATTCGGTTAATAGAAATATTCGAACCTCGAAGGTGGTATCTCGGTTAGAACGCTTAAGCATTTCGAATACCGAGTCGAGATAGAGATATACTGATTCGACCACTAGATAGGTGATATATTCTCGAAAGAGATATCTCGTAAACAAGATCACCTCGCCACCGACATATTACAAATATATCGAGTAACACTATCTTTGTGAAAGTAATCCATTGAACGATAGGGGGCGATTTAACCCTAGGCGCCAACACCATTAATTCAACAGAATCAATTACTTAAGAGAGTTTTCCCTTATTTGATTTTATCCCAAACTTTATTTAGATATTGTCTCGAAAAGCAGAATCCTTTGTATTCACTTTACCTTCGTGGATCGACATCCGTATTTCATACACTATATTACTTCTAAGCGTGCACTTGCGCATTTAGGCATTCATTTTATACACCGCGTTTTCGGCCTGTCATATATACAAATAATTCATTTTTCAATACTCATGCAATTTTTCATATGCAAATCATTTCACAATCAATTGCCTCAAATAAATTAAAACAAATCAATATGCTTTTTTTTCTTATAAATAATTTCAGCAATTCAAATCATTTTATAATCATTCAAACACTTTGGAGTTGTATATAAAGACGGGGGGGAACAAAAACCAAAAAGATTGTCATCATCCTTTGATTCCCCTGCCTCGAATCTCTAATACCAACTTGGGCTTTTCCTCGTTAGCCCCTAATCCATCACAATGATAATCATATATTAGTTGTATTCTAAGGTTTCTATTTAGGTCTTAGCTTCTACATGACTCCCTTACTCGGTACATTGTTCCTTCATTTTTCCCCATTTCCTCATCCTTAGATATTTTATCATTCTTTTAGGCACTCCATATGCCTCATTTTGATGAATTTTCTAGGTTCAAAGGAGCTCAAATTTATACTTATTTCATAGATATTTGTTTTCCTAGAAGTGTTTACCCAGAATTAATTACTCAATTCGATGATTTATGTCCAAGTGGCCAAAATAAAAAACATGGGTTTGGGGGAAATTTTGACGCATCTCCCTAAAAACCCAACATTTCCTTTATACAAAAATTCTTGGCCTGAGGACCGACAGTCGGTAAAACGCTATGTATAAATGAATGCCTATGCGCGCGACGCTGCAGTGCTTCAAGTAATATAGTGTACTTAAAGTACGGATATCGATCCACAGGGAAAGGTAAATTGACTACGTAGGTTCTCGCTGCATAACATCTCGACAAAGGATTTGTGGTAAAATTAAGTAAGGAAACCTGCAATCCGCCGTTGATTCTAGTGAATTAACGGTGTCATTTCAGTATTAAATCGCTTCCTATCAATGCTCAATGATTACTTTTCTAAAGATATTGTTATTCAACATATTTGTAATGATGTCAATTAGCGAGGTGATCTTGCTCACGATATCCTCTCTCAGGTATATCCGCCTATCTCGTGAATAGAATCGAAAGATATCTCTATCTCGACTTTGGGTGATTCCGAAATGCTTAAATGTTCTAACCTCAAATGCCACCTTCTGTGTTCTAATATTCTATTAATCCGACCAATTTAAAGGCTACTTCTACCTGCATCCCCTCGAATTCCTCATCTCGAATCTCGGATCTCCGGGCACATTATGCTAACATTACGACATTGGCACATATAATTGAAATGCAAGTATAGAGTAGATGCGACAAATTAATAACAACTCGAATAACACGAAAGATCAAAACTTTTAACTATCGCATACGATGTGGTTTGATGTAACCCTAGAAAGAGATTTAGAACATAATGGAAGAAAAGATGAAATCATGACAAAGAAACATTGTTCTAACCAAAATATCCAAAATGAAAAGCGTTATACCCTGGCACTAAGTCGCGCGGTCACCGCCTCTAAACCTCGTGCCTTCGCTCGTACGCCTCGATGATCTCTTCAATTCTGAGCCCTATTTGCTTTTTAATGATGAGGGCAGATCTTCGAGCCGACGCCGCGACGCGTGGAGATCGCCGCACGCGGAAGTCCTCGACGTAGCAGACGTCAGCGACGTGGGGATCGCCGCGACAGGGGACGCCATCACGGGGACGCTGACGCGACGTGTACTTCATCGCCTTGTTCCCATTTAATGTAACTCGCCTCGCTTGCTGTCTTTCACCAATGCTCCCGCATTCACCAAAGACATCAACTCCGCATTTAGTCACAAAAATTATAAAAATACTCTAAAATAAACAGGAAAATGGACGACTGACGCGAGCATAATATGAGTGTTTTAGGCACTCATCACACTCCCAAACTTAGTTTCTTGCTTGTCCTCAAGCAAGAACCGACTCTAGACGTGACACACACGATATAATGCCTCTAACATCAAGACAAGGATGGATGCCGAAAAATAGGGACTAATTTGACCGACTCAATAGCCCATCGCTTTTGCTCTAATGTTCATCAAGACATACGATATTTGACTTTCGTAAATTATCAGATAGTGAAATCGACTTAGTGCATCAAATCCCATGGTGTTCAATAGCCTTTCCCAAAATCCCTATGTGCTTATAATGAGTGACCTCCAGTATATGCCTAGGTTCCGATACCCCCAAACTTAAGTTCAACTCGCCTATTAGGAAGAAGCTAACTAGGAAAGGATAGGAACGCACCCATTTATTCATGTTCTCATACTTAGAAATTTCCTACGTACCTAAAACACAATGGAAGAAGACCTAGTGCCAAGAAGTTTTAGCCGAGTGTTCCTGTAGCGGGGATCCATTGGTGACTCCCTCACCAAAGCTTGGTTAAGGGCACCAGCATTCAATTCCCTTCAAACTTCACCCCGAACACTCAACCAAACTCCAAAGGCCCTGTGTCGTGAATGATCCATCTTCTCTGTCCATAGCGGCGTTGAAGTCAACACCCCGGCCAATTGGTCAGGCACAGGCTTGATAGGCCCTCGATCGTGCCCTGGATCTCGATGATCCCGCCATTCCTATGCATATACCTATTATTCCCATTTCTTTTTCTTTTTTCACTTTTTCATTGTTTTTGCATTTTTGGTTGGGGCTCGATGGCAACTCTTGATTAGGTGTCCCATCATCAAATAGTTCGAATTCCCTAGGTTGATCGAACTTTAGTAGTCGTTCACACCTATGCATACTCGAAGTCACTAAAGCAGTGTGATGTGGTTTTTGAGAACCTGTTTCTGACTACCCTGGATTGATTTACTAGCCCTTTCAACTATTCAATCTTAAATACCGAGCATCAAGCAATAAAGGCAATTAAACAAGTTTATAGAACCTAATCCAAAAATTGATCCTCAATTTTCACATGGCAATACATGTATGCAATTACTACATGCAAGAATGTCTCAAAATATAATCAAACAACTAACACATGACTCATAAACATGAAAGTGCGATGTAAAATAAACTGAAAACAAAACACACTAATATGTGGAACACACTAAAAATACTACACACTACTAAAACCAAAACACAATAAATGAAAACACAAAACATAGTATTCGATCACCAAATCCTCCTCTAAACAAAATATCCAAAGGTCCCTCTAATCGGGTAAGATAAAACATAGAGGGTAAGGGAACTCCTGAATATCAACGCTGTGGAGGTGGTGGTGGAGGTGAAAAGCCGAGCCGAGCTTAGCCGGGCTCAGATAGATCATGCTGCCAGAGAATGATGGCCTGACAAGCCAGATCAGTTTCGCACAAGCCGAAGACGCAACGCTCCATATCTCGGGGTAACGAGGGATCTCTGCCCCGGGCTCCCATCCCGTATACAAACGCCGTTGAGCGCGAGCACCGGTCCTCATGATCCGTGAAGCGACTAGAGGAGGGCCGCCGTGGTCGCCGGGAAGGCGCGGAGGTGGCTGGACGGCGCGGAGGTGGCCGGACGATCGCTGCTGTCTCCCCGACGCCCTGTGATCCATAACGAGCCCGATACTATAAAGCTCGCCCCGCCCGAGGGTCGCGACCTCGAATCGACCAAAGTTGCGGGACACCATGTGTGTCCCGCTTGACAGATATGGCTTTACTGGGCGGAGCTGGCGTCGTTGTCATTCAGTATACCCCGGCTTGTTTTACATTGCCAAATATCGTGAAGGTGTCTCGTTCATTCAAGATCCCGCTATGGAGGATAGCATCCTCTATAACCTGCCCAACATCGAATGGTATATCCTGTGATGATGGGCGTAAGTCGAGCAAGGACGCCGGGTCAAGCCACTCACACACATTCGCCGCTTCCGACAAGACGCGGCGATGAAGTGGTGCCAAACTCAGGAATGCAGCCAAATGCTTGGCCTGAAATTCGACCGCATGGCCCGCGACCGCTGATCCTCCACTACCTACTTTGGTCACACGATGACCTCACGGTAGCCCGACTTCGCGAGTCGACAGCGACACTTGGTGGGACATGCTCTAGGCCATAGAAACTATTGATCGACCGCACCGGTTCACTCAATACACCTTGCACCCCCGACCCTTGAGGACATGGGAAGCGCAGGCGTGAAAATTTCGAACCACGCCATTGCCGCCGGACGAGGGTCAAGATAAGGCACGCCACCCCTACCATTGTCTCTAAAATCATCGGGTGATGAAACCCTTCTAACGGTGAAGGATCGCTTTTGCAATCGTAAGAACCGATCAGCGGCACTCGCTATATAAACGTGAGGCATCGAACGGAGTCGAGTCCTCGCCTCGGCCGACTGCAGTACCGCGTACATACCAATCCTGCATAAAAACTGAACACCTAATGTGCAACAAAAACAACCACTAAATAACTACCTAATGACTAACAAAACTCCAATGGGATTCAAAACCCTATGAATCTAGCTAACCCGAAATGAATTCCTAAAAGACCTCTAGACTACACAAAACGCACAACAAACCTAAACTATCGGTATCTGGGGTTAGAATCGGTACGCTGGTGGAAATGCCACTATGACCCAAAAACCGCCAAAGAGGGTGACTTACAAAGGGTCGGCGAGAGGAGTGGTCTCCATCAGACTTAACTGAGTTCGGCAAGGTTGGGCACGATCGTGCGCGAGGGAGCTAGGGTTTCAGAGGAAAGGTGGTTCGTACGGTAAAATGAACCATTCTCGGCTAAAATGCGGCCACGTCGCGACGCGGCGCGACGCCGCTGACGCGACGTATATAACTGCCGACGCGACGCAGTGTCTCACGCCGCGACGCGACGTAGGTGAGATTTAACCCACGCCGCGACGTGGGATATCACGCGACGCGATAGAGGCTTACACCTGACGCTGCGACGTGAGAATACACGCCGCGACGACGCAGGAGTGTTAAAATGACGCCGCGACGTGAGAAATCCACGGCCATGGCTGACGGCGTAGGATGAAATCTGACGTCAGCTGACGCAGTAATCCACGCGACGCGGCAGAACTCAAAATGTGACTGCGACGTGAAATCTCACGCCGCGACGTAGCAGGTCTCCCAAGAGATTTTATATACTAACACCTCAATTCTTTCGAGAACTCTCCACTTGTAAACTCCTTCGACTTTTGAACACTCAAGAAGCCTCGTATTCACACCCTCCCATTTCGAAATTAAACTAACAAGCGTAAAACACCGATCACGGATGTTTAGAAATCAAAATTGCCGGAAACAATAATAGAATCAAAACTTAAAAACAAAGTTTTAGAAAACTTGGGTTGCCTCCAAGAAGCGCTATGTTTAATGTCATTAGCCGACGACCAAACCTCAATGATCGTGAACTCCAAACTCCCCGTGGATCGCCGACTATACTTCTTCCGTGGTCAAGCTAAAGGAATGACTTGCTGTTCAGAAGAAACTCGCTCCATAGCACGGCTCAAGCGTTGCGGCGACCGTGAATGTGCCTTTCAGATGAAACTTCGCTCCACCATGTGAAAAGACCTTGTTACCGTGAGTTGTCCGGACCACGAGACTTCCACTTCTAAAAGCTTTAGTCGAATTGAATAAAAGGACTTGTTTGGGTCCTACCGCGAATTCTTTTCTCGATGATGTGCTTATCGTACGTGCCTCGTCTTCCTATAAATACGGGCGCCCTCATATGCTTCGCTTTCTCAACCATCTAGCTCACCGAGTTGGAGTAGTCAAGCCACCGTACCCAAAGTAATCGTCCATGCTTTCTAGTTTGCCGAGTGGTCCAATAGGCTCGATGCTCTAATTTACCGAAGGTGGCACTTTTACCATAAACAAGTCTCGAACGGGACATACCTAAAGGAGTTTTAAATGCGGTACAGATGCTCCAGAGCGCATCGCTCATATCTTTTGCACCAACTTTCGAGTTGTTGACCGTCTTCTCGAGGATGTACTACTGTTGGATACCTCTCGCCGCCTGCTTGATTGTGGGTGGTATGCAAGAGAGATGTGTACGACATGACGTGACCCATACTTTTGCAAAACCTTGTCTATTACCTTATTGCGTAAATGCGTGCATCATTATATGTGATTAAAGCTCGAGGAGTTCCAAAACGTGAGAATATATCATTGCGGCATCATGGGTGCGTGTGATCGCTTACCCACTTCGAGACATAGTCTACCGCCAACAAGATGTATAAATCACTATATGATGCAGAAATGGTCCCATGAAATCTATCCCCATAAGTCGAACAACCCACCTCCAAGATGTGGTGCATGGGCTCGTCTTTCAGAGAGATGTTCCCCATTCGTCGACATTCATTACATGTGGAAACTTAATTGATGAGCATCTTTAAATAAGGAAGGCTAATAAAACCCGGGACAGAACCTTACCGCCGTTTTCAGCACCAAAGTGTCCCACCATGATAGAGTGTGACAATGGTTCGTAATACCGAGCATTTCATCTTTCGCACACATCTCCATATCACCCGATCAAAGACAAAGGTTCGTAAAGAATTGCCTTCCCAATAGTAGTGCTTGCTAAAAAGTGAAAACCTTTTCTTCTTTCTCGATAGTTAAATTCGGGAATCACTTTTGGCCACCAAATAGTTCACATAACTGCAAAACCAAGGAACCGCGCTCTTCAGTTCTCATTAAAAAAGCTTCGTTCCGAAATTGGCCATTCACCGAACATCATCTCTCGTCCCTTCCAAATGCGAAAGGTGGTCTCGCTACCAAATTCTCATGTCTCTTCTTGTCCTTGATTTCTACGAACTCTTGCAACAAAGAGACCCACGAATCAACTGGTTTTGCATCTTTCTGGTCATCAAGTACCACGGGCCGAATGATCAGTGTGCACCACGACTTTGTTGCCAATCAAATATGGCCTGAATTTGTCGAAAGCAAAGACAATGGCCAATAGTTCTTCAATAGTGGCATAATTCAGTCAGCGCCATTCAAAGTCCTCGCTTGCATAGTAAATCACTCAAAGACGCCTGCCGCTCTAGTACGCCCTTAACTGATAGTCGCCAGATCACACATCACCCTCAGCCGGAAAGCACCAACTGGAGCTGTCAACAATAGGAGTCGTAGATCAACTTCTATCCTTCAATACAAGAAAAGCATGTACGCATTGGGAGTCACCCGAATGGATCCCCTTCGACTAACAAACAGACAATGGCTTCGCACCGTGGAGAAATCCTGATAAACCGCCTATAAAATCTGGAAGATGGCTCAGAAAAAACTTCGAACCCTTTCACCTAAGAAGGTGGAGGTAACTTCACTGTTTCACCCGCCCCATCTACCTCTATCCTCTTGCCGAGATCCGACATGTCCAAGGACACAATTCTCGTACTCATGAAATGGCACTTTTCCCAATTGAGTACACCGTCTCTTCACATCTTGCTAGTACAAATTTCAAATTTGCTAGACAATTGTCAAATGAATTTCCATCGTAGAAATCGTCCATGAAGATTAACGTCACCATGTTCGAGAATATGGCCATCATGCATCAAAGGTACTGCGGCATTGCACAACCCAGCGGCATCCGCCGAATGCGTAATGTACCATAAGGACAAGTGAATGCTGCCTTCTCCGATCTTCGTGAGCTATGGAAATTCTGATTGTAACCGATATCCGCTTCAGAAAGCTAACATTCATAACCTGGGCTAATCGACGAGCATCCCATCTAGAAACTAATGAAAGTGATCTTTCGGGAAAGTAGCCTTGTTCGGGCCCGATAATCAATACAAATTTCCACCCAGAATCGCTACTCGCAAGAAGGATGTTGCTTTTCAAATTCCGATGACGCTTGTTCCTCCCTTCTTCTAAGACTACTTGAACCGGCTGATCCATGCACTATCTCGAAATGGGGTAAATCACCCAAAGGTCTAGCCATTTTAAAACTCTTCCGGACTACTTCATTGTCTGTTTAACTCTCCGTCAAGGCCTATAATCAAGGTTTATGTCCATCTTCTAAGAAAATACGATGCATGCACATAGAAGGACGAATCCTTTTAGATCACCTAGAGACCATCCGAGTGCATGCTTCTGCGATCTCGAAGGACCTCACAACTTCTTCTTTCCTATAGTGCGCCTAAAGATGTCGAGATAATCAATGGTAGCTTAGATTCTACCCCAAGGTATGCATATCAAAATGACTAGGTAGAGGTTTCTTGTTCCATCTTGTGGTTGCTCAATCGATGGACCGGGGCTGCTTTCCTTCTCGCCCCAGAGGTTCAAGCATTTTCTATCAGGTCCGAAAGAGTCCATCCATTTAATATATTCTTCGCTCACCAGTTCTCTGATTCATTCTCTACTAGGCTAGTCTCCAAGGGTCAAGAAGACCAATTTGCCAGACACTATAGCCTCTACTATGTCGCCATGAAGCAAGTATCACTTTCACGGGTGTCTCACGCTCAAGACATTGAATTTTACTTCTTCTTCTTATACTCTTAGTTTCGCCGCCTCGCACATCAATCATTGCCTCGCCATGCTAGAAAAGGTCTTCCCAAAATAATCGGTATTTCTTTATCTTCCATGCTCCAAAACTATGAAATCACGAGATAACTGTCGACCTACTAAGACACTTATCCCTCTCGGTGTTTCAAAGATCCAATGTCAAGCGTGATCAGTAGTCGATCGGCTTCTCCTAATCCCAAACGCTTAAAGATGGATACAAGGGCATAAGATTAATGTCGCACCCAAATCACAGGCGTCGCTTCAAAATAGCATTTCCACCGCGGCACCCGGTAAATAAACCGCCGATCTCGAAAGCTTATGGTAGCTTCTCCAAGGATGGCACCGCATTCTGCTAAGTTTACCGGCCCTAAGTCCGCTAATCTTCTTCGAGACAAAATGTCTTTCATGAACTTTACATAATCGGCATTTGCCTGTGGCACAAGAATGGAATGTTTATATGCGCCAAAACATCCATGAACTGCGGAATCGCTTATCCGCTTATGTTTCTGAGACGCTAGGTAAGGGACCCAGATAGTCGGCCTTGCTTCACTAGAGGTCTCTCGATCGCTTTCTCCTCAGACTGCTTCGATCGCATCATCTTTCCGTCTCGGCCGGGCGATTCTCGCCCTCAATCGCTTCTACAATCGGGGGTTGCACTCAGATTCCAATTCTCTCCCACTTCTCGCCGTGACCGCTTTAACGTGCTCATTCCCATCTCTTCTTGGTTTACCTCTAATTGCTCTACAAAGAACCCGCTGCCTCTCCTCATAAGCTTGCCATTCGCCCATTTGTGCCTCTCCAAACTCCTACCAGTACGCTGATCGTTTAACTAGGTTGCTTCGGGCCGCATGTTCGCCTTAGTCTCATTCATAAACGCGAATGCGGTTAACATTCGTGCTAGAGCTTGCTCTAAATCAGCCTTCTCGTGGGGTGGTTCATTAGCCCTGCTTGATGGCATATTGTTCTCGTTATTACGCCCCATCCATACCATTGTTTTGATTATTCTGCCTGGATTGCTACACCACCTCGTCCCCGATTCTCGATTCCGTAGTCATAATCATACGGTCCTTTGCCGTCGTGATTGATTCCGACAAACCGATACGCACCGGGCTTGCTCCACCATAGGTTTCCCGACCGACACTTACAATTACTATGTCAGTTCTCCACGTAATTCACACAACTCCCATGGAGCACTATACAAAGATGTAGTCGTTCCCCTCGTCGCCATTTAGTCAAGCTAGGTCACCTGAGCCACACGATTTACCGCATTGTCGAGGACTTCATTGTATGTGCCCCCAATCGTGTTTATCGGTGTAGCATTCTCTCTAAAGCACATTAGTGTCAAGTCGCAAAGATTTTCCAATATCTCATACGCCTGGTCTGTGGTTTTCTTCATCAATGATCCTCCAGCTGAGGCATCTATCATTGTTCGGGTTGTATTTCTCAGACCATTGTAGAAGGTGTGGACTTGCATCCATCTGGTTAGTCGGTGGTGAGGACACTTCCGCAATAATTCATGAAACCTGTCCCATGCCTCCGCCAGGTTCTCCCCCTCTAATTGACCGAACGTATTGATCTCTTGCACAAGTTGTGCAATCTTCGAAGGTGGAAAGAACTTGGTCATAAACTTCATCGCCTTGTTCCCATTTGCTCCAAAATCTGCTTCCCGTTGCTGCTCTTTTCACCCCAATGCTCCTGCATTCACCAAAGACATCAACTCAGTATTCTAGTCACAAAAATTATAAAAATACTCTAAAATAAACAGGAAAATGGACGACTGACGCGAGCATAATATGAGTGTTTTAGGCACTCATCAAGGACCACAACCAAAAACAACTTAGAGCAACCAATAAAAGCACTTTTATTCTAATTTGGGGTTTTCCCCAACCCAAACACAAGAAAAGGGTTAGGCTTGCTTACTTACTCAAATCTCTCTTTCAATCTTCTTCTTTCTTCTTCTTTCTCTTTTTGATCACCTAAATCCTTGATCCTTTGGAGAAAAATCACCAAGTTCTTCTCTTCTTCCTCAACCATAGTGTGCCCTAACTCTCCCCTCCCCTTTGCCTAAAAAGTGGGTTATGGCATTCAAAGACCAAAAATTGGTCTTTTTTCCATTACATGACTAAGGCCATGTTTGGCTACACACTAATTCTTCATTTCTTATTTTCTTTTTTCATTTTAAAGCTTCACTTTCTCTTCATTTCATCTCATTTATACTTTGGCACTTACATTAATCATTTATGACCCTTAGGTCCTCACTTGACATTTTTACCAAATTTATTTGCTCTGTAAATTTTCGTGTTTTTATCATTTTTGTAATAAATATTTAAACTCTAGAAAAAATATAATTTACTTTATTTTACACCCTGAACATGTTATAAAATTGTTAGGGTATTTTCAAGGCGTTACAACTCTCCCCTCCTTAAAAGAATTTTGTCCTCAAAATTACCTTCATTGAACAGTTGAGGGTATTGTCGTCAGACAATCCTCTTCGCTTCCCACGGATTTCCTCGTCTCGTGGATTTCTCCACATAACTTTTACCAATGGGATTCGCTTTTTCCGCAACTCTTTCTCTTCTCCAGCCAAGGTCTCTACTGGCTCCTCTTCATACGCCAAATTTGGTCTAAGCTCAATTATCTCTGAAGAGACTACATGCGATGGGTTTGACTTATACCTCCTCAACATTGACACATGGAAAACATTATGAATTTTTTTCCAACTCTGGAGGTAAAGCTAATCTGTATGCCACTGGACCCACTTTCTCTATCACCTCATATGGCCCAATGAACATAGGGCTCAATTTGCCCTTTTTCCCAAATCTCATTTCCTTCTTCCAAGGCGATACTTTCAAAAACACTTTTTCACCGATCCCATATTACCATCCTTTCTTCTCAAGGTCTAGCGTAGGATTTTTGGTCTATCTCGTGGTCACTTTCAATCTTTCTCTAATCATTTTCATTTTTTCCTCGATTTCTTGAATCAAATCGGGGCCAATTATTATTCTACATTTTCTTTCGTGAGCCTCATAAGGAACCATTCCAATACTCGCCTGGAAGCTATTGCTGTACACAAATTCAACTAGAGGAATGTGTCTATCCCAACTACCCTCATAGTCGATTACACAACTTCTTAGCATAACTTCCAACACTTGGATCACTCTTCCAATCATTCATCCATCTACATGGGTGTGGACCGTGGCCGAAATTCGCTAAGTTCCCAAGCTTTAACTTTCTCTCAAAATCTCAAGGTAAACCTTGGATCTCTATCTGAACTGATCGATATTGGAATCCCATGTAATCGAACTATTTCCCTTATGTAAAGCTTTGCCAATTTGTCAAGTGAATAGCTCCGCTTCACTGGTGGAAGTGAATGACTTATTGATTTACTACCATGACCTAAAACCTGTCATGTTCTTCCTTCCGTCATCATAACCGCACCACGTCCACAGATCAGTCCATTCTACTCCATTGAATGTCACAATAATCCCATGAAACTTGATGTTCTACCTTAACTTTTGGACACACCATACACTTAGTCACAAATTCTGATACATCTCTTTTCATTCCGGACCACTAGTATGAAGTTTTTAAATCTTGATACATTTTTGTTCTACCAGGATGCATAGCAAAAGATCCATTGTGTGCCTCTTTAAGTATGGATTTCTTCAATTCATCATCATTGGGTACACAAATCCAATCTCCATAGTATAAGAATCCATCCTCTTTCGCTGTAAACTCGGTTTCTTTCCCCACTCTATTCTGATTTACAATTGCAGCAATTTTTTCATCATTCTTTTATGCCTCTAGCACTCGATTTAATAAATTCGGTTTTGCTATCAATTCTGCCACTATTGCACCATCGTCTGATAATGACAAATGAGAATTCAACGCTCGAAGCGTTTGTACTACCTTTCTACTAAGAGCATCTGCTACTACATTAGTGTAGACCCTCAATTTTTTCCCTCAACACTTGCATTTATCCTATGGGTGTCACACTCACCCATCGTTTTCGTATAGCACCATTAGGGCCCTTTTAGGCTTAGTCGGTCTCCAAGTCTCAGGTGGGCTTGTATGTGGTCCATGGAGTGCGTATGTAGTTCACTTCGGAGTGTCAACGTGGCTTCTTTTTTTTGTTATTTGCATCGTTCCATAGGAAGCAAGTGGGGCTCCCCGAGGTTTTAACTCAATCGGAGTTTATTGGAGTATGTCGAATTCGGAGCACTTGGGCTTGTTTCGATTATATCTCCCTCATCCGAACTCAAAATCATGCAAACATTTTTATTGAATTCCTACTATTGAAGAATCTTCATGAAAAAATTAAGATTTTTTATCAACCAGATGATCGTTGGAAATCGCTCACGCTTCAACGGATTTTGGTTGAATTTCATTATTTGAGCAGGTTCAAATTCGGAGCACCTGAGCTTGTTTTGGCCATATCTCCCTCATCCAAACTCAAAATCATGCATTGTTTATTTTTTTGGATTCCTTACTCTTTAAGGAACATTCTTTCAAATTTTCATATTTTTTCTCAATTGTATCGACTCGGGCCAGGGAACTCCGTACAAACTTGCTCATTAGGCCACTTGCATGGAGCATTATTGCTTGTTTATTCGAAAATTCAAATCCTACTTGGTTCAGACCATGTTCAGATCAGTCCTAGGCATGGGTTGGGTACTAGTTTGGGCCATGTTATGGGTTTCTTAAACTCCACCTGGGTCCACTTGGATACTGGTGGTTAAGGAAAGAAGTAAACGCTTATCCCTGAATAGAGAGGTTGATGAATCTATCACCAATCGGTAACTGACACCGCTCATTTGTTCACCTGTGAGAACACCTAAGCCCAGATCTCAACCCATCACAGAACTAACATCATCCACAGGTTTCAGATAACACACCTGGTTGTCGCTATCGACCTCAGAATCGGTCAACAGATCATTTGTTTTAATAGATTAATTATCTGTCCAATATTCTTGCAGAAATTGAGAATTTTTCTCAATCGCTTGGATCGCTGAGAACCGGTTCAACTAGTTGTGCAGGATGCCCACGTGGGCATCCCTCCTATTTTAGCACTTTTCAAGCTCAATCCTCGAGGCTCAAGCCTGCTTACTAATGCATTTGTGGCCATATTTGGGGTTCAAAGCTGAGCCTAACTTGAATTAGGACCCGCTCTAGAGTTATTAGGACACTTAGGGTTACATGAGTTTGATCAGAATTAGTGATTATGGTTAGTGAATTGTCATTTGGAGAGTGTGAAAGAAAACAAACATCTAAATCCCCTCATTTTCCATCCACTTCCATTTTGAACATGAACTTAAGTGCTTTGATCATGATGCATGTTGTGCTTGAGCTTATTAACTAACTATATCTCATAAAGACATGGTCAGACCACAAGTAAGTGTTTGGGCTTTGGTATTTGCATTTATATGCGCATATTATGCTCGACTTTGATGTTTGTGGTGCATTTGAGCTTGTTGACTGACCTCTTATGCAGCGCTTGGCTAAGGACCACAGGTACGCACCCATTGTTTTGTTTGGTCGAGTGTTTATGCATGTTAGATACTGAGTAGGTTAGTGTGATTCAGGTCATTTGTTTAGCCTGAGTGATCAATTGATCTTTGACCATATGATCCCACGTACCTAATTCACTAGTAGAGACCAAGTTCCGGGCTTAGAGGGGTGCTACCTCATATGAGGTACCTTCCCGATAGGTAACCTAATCCCCGAACATAGAATCTAGTTTTTGCATACCGCTTTTTCCATACTTGAGTCATTGGGGTTTTTTTGTTCTTACTTGTTTTTCCCCTTTATAAAATAATAATAAAAGTAAGTGGGGACTCTAAAGAAAAACCATTCCTCACTAGGGACGGACTTTCCAAAGCTCGAAAATCAATCCAATTTTTCTATAAATAGCGAGTCGCACCGGCCCGTGGATCGGGTAAGGTCCACAATTAGCCTTCCCGGGATGATAATCAATCACACAATCATAATCCTTGATCAATTCCATGCATCTATGTTGTCTCAAGTTAAGCTCTCTTTGCGAGGGCAAATACTTTCTAAGACTTTGTGATCGTGTAGATGAAACACTTTTCTCCATAAAGACAAGGTTCCATATCAATGTGAACACAATGGCACTCCACCCAAATCATGCATGTGGTAGTTCTTTCATGCGCTCAACCACTCAAGCATAAGCTACCACTTTACTTCCTCGCATATGACACATCCAATTCCATTTGTAATGAAGCATCACTGTAAATCACGATTTCTTTACCGTAGTCGGCAGACTAAGAACTGGTGCCTCGGTTAAGAATGCTTTCAACTTTTGAAAACTTCTTGACACTTTTCATTCCACTCAAATCTCACGTTCTTTTGGATCAATCCTGTCATCGGGGACGTAGTCATCGAAAACCCCTTCACGAACCTTCTGTAGTAACCTGCCAATCCAAGGAAACTACGTACTTCCGTGACATTTCTCGATGGTTTCCATTCAATAATCACCTCTATCTTCTTTAGATCCACTCGAATTCCTTCTTATGATATAATGTGCCCAAGAAAGGACATTTCTCTCAACCAAAATTCACATTTGCTTAGTTTTGCATACAACTGTTCCTTTCTCAAGGTTTCTAGCACTACTCGAAGGTGTGTATCATGATCTTCCCGATCCTTTGAATACATAAGGATGTCATCTATAAACACCACGAAAAACTGATCTATACGCCACAAACATGATTCAGGTCCATGAAAGCCGCCGGTGCATTTGTCAACCCAAATGGCATTACAAGGAACTC
>JAEQBH010009570.1:0-89826 GCA_016808115.1 Tetrastigma voinierianum | reverse complement strand
TCATTTTATTACTAATCTGAAAAGAATTAAAATATATATATAATGATAGTATACAATGATATAATAATTTTAAATATATATTATCAAATATATATATATATATATATATATATATATATATATATATATATATATATATATATATATATATATATACATATTATAAATAATATGTTTTCTTATATAATTTATTATATAAAATAGTTATACTGAATTATGATATAGTATTTATAGTAATATTTAAAAAAAAAAAATTTAATTATTTTGATGGGCTGCGCACATTATTTATCAATTTAATATTCATGCAAACATAAATATTTGATCGTTATTTCTCATTATTATTTTTTACTTATGATTAAGGAAACAAACTATTATTAATTTTATATCCATATTCATAGAAAACTACAACATTTCCTCTATACTTGGTTTATAGAGTTTTATGGCGCGACTTGGGTAAGAAATGAGCAACATGTTTCAAATCAGAACTGAATCGCGATGCTCGCCAACACAGCTGCATTGGGGAAGATTAATTCTACACATACCGAACATCCGAACATCAAATGGCTTAACTCCAAACATGGCCTGCATTCTATTCAAAGAGTCAACACCTTCTCCTGGTAATGGTGGTGGAGGAGGATGAAGAGGAGGAGGAGAATAACGCCTAAAGACAACACCCGCAACGGGCGTCCCCGTTCCAGCCGACGAGTAACTAATCTGAACAAACCAAGGGTCGATACGAAGCACAAATAAAAGGTGGATGAGGAGGAGAAGGCGCCGCGAAAGTGAGAAGAGACAGAGCGTGGGAGTGAAACCAATTTTTTCAAATAATAAAAATTTTTGTTGGGAATCAATCGTTATAATACGCTACGGCGGCAGGTGATGATGACCTAAACTGTTAAGCCAGCATACAGGTGATGCGTGCCAAAGATCAGTGGCTTGCTCAAATGAAAGTTAAACTAGTTCCAACCTTCCCTTTCTTCCTTCATATATACTTGAACTTTTTAACCTTAAACCAATCTAGTTAGGGACTTATTTCACACCTTTATTTGATTTATGAGCACAAACTTTAATAAAATATATTATAAATAGAGTTAAGCACTATGTTTTTTAAAAAATAACATAGAAATAGATAGCTGTCATCACGTGGCCTAAGGGCTGAAGCAAACTATACCTAAAATGTGCCCATGACTCCAACCTTTCAAAAACAAAGCTCGACCTGGGGCCTGTATCCCTCCTAGCTGCAGCAGCCTTTCTTAGGACCTGGTATCCACTAAAAACATTTTGCCAAGGAGTGACAAATCAACCGTCAACCCTCGCTAAACAATAACTTATTGGATAACAAATACGATGCCACTACAACACGCACTGTGAAGATATTACCGCTTTTCCGCCGCCACAACATAATCGCTTCCACAAGTAGCATCAGTTCGTAGGGTACGAGGTGTCCAAATTTCATACCTTGGTCCGATCTTGGGGCAATGATTTGGTCAACACACAGGCTGGAAGCATGCAAAGATCCGGTCCGATGCCGTAATACGCGATCGGGTGCCCGCTGCTTCCCCATCCCATTCTTGATCCTCGATCATTGCCACTAGAAATCTCCTCCTTCAAACCCTACCAAAGAAAGTGGTCATAGATCCGTCAAGCAAGTAGATGAAATCAGTTTGGCGTAACTCAATTTTGAATTGGGGTAATTAGTTTCAACTTCTTATTCATTGATGTGAACATGATCTTGTATAGATCCTAAATTTGATAGGGAGAAAAGTTCCTAAAAACTATATAGTAAATGGATCCTAACTTAGTAAACGCATTTTGTAAAGCCGTGATGACCCGGATCGTTTTATTAATATTCATAATGGCTGGATCAAGTTACCATTGTATGCAATGATATTGGGCTCAATCCCCGGTCCCGGTGAAAAGTTCGCTCTATTTGGCTCTGAGGTGGTTTGTTCGTTAGCCCCTCCAATCCCATTGCATGGCAGTTTTGTCGCGATCTTCTATACTCCGGATGTGTGATAAAAAGTTCTTTGACACTACACCTCTTAACCTAGTAAAATAAATTTTTAAAGCCATGAGGAATTGTCCTCGAACCCCTAAACGGACAATATTTATATGATTTGACCAAGTATTTACATGGATGTAATGGGTGTCGGAATCTACTAATTTTATGAAAATCGTGTGATTGTTATAGGTCGGCCGTCATGACTTGAGGAAAGCGGCAACATCCGTGGAAATGACCACCAATCATTTCCACTCTCGCATGATCATCTTTCCGAACTAATTTGGGAAAAGAAAAAATGAAAAGAAGGGCAGCGATATGAGAAAATTTACTATGGATGGAAAGCCGTGGATGAGTGAGGATATAAACATATCGGGCCGCATGACTTTGTCCGATGGGAATGGCCAATGCCGCGGTGTAGAACCTCAAAGCCATGATTATCGGAACCCAAAGCCTTCCACGATTTTCCAAAGACTAATCCTAATCATTCTCCTAGCCCTCCATCGAGTCCTTTTTAATCTCCACAATTCCTTCCACTAATGCAGCTTCTGAAGTATCCCTTTCGTTGTAAAATCAAACGCAGCCATTTAACCTCCAAATGTTTTCACCCATTCCGTAAGCTCCCGCCGATGACCATCTTGGTCGTATTCGCTTACCGGGCTTACTCCATAAGAAAGAGGGATTCCAAATTTCCCCAACCTACCTGCCTAGTGTTTCTTTATGTAATAAATTTTTGGTGATATCCGGGAGTATCCTTTTAGAAACAAATCTACTTATCCATCGGCTTCCAGTTTTAATGCCGCCTTTATCCAATTATCCAATCGATAGCTCTGCTTGACCCGTGTGTTTAGATGATCAATGTCCGGAGCTCCATTGAAGTTCCGCTCCAAGATCGATAAAATTCCCATGGGATAAAAATGTATCATGTAAGGTAGCAATTCATCACAATAAACATGATCCTTAATATATATATGTGATCCAAGAAGAAACACCAACGTATACTTTTCATAATCAAAGATGTTAGCCAACCCTAATTACATCAAACATATCATTGATCACAAGACATTTAAATAATTTCTCAATGATATTCATGGCAAGTACACAATAAAAAATATGAACAACATCCGAAATTATGCAAACATCAACAATATAGGCTCAAATAAAAATATCCAAATCAAATCCTTAAGAGCCTTTTTTCAAGATTGACCATGCATAAACTGAAAATGATATAGGCTCACATAAATTGAATCAATATCCAAAATCATTAAAAATTGAGATATTAATTTTAAAATCATTATCATAATATACAAAATATATGCCAAAATAATAAATTTTAATTGCATGAAATTAATATCCAATTATTCTGATACATGCAATATATGATACATTAAAACTTATTTGTTGGGACTAAACATCAATTGGGCATGTGGCCCAATGGTAGCTTGTTGGCTTCTTATTGGCCGCTGAAACCCAAGTCCATTTTTTTTTCTTTTTGATGAAAGAAAATTATCGAACAAAAAACTTACAAAGACAATTGGAAAAAAAAACCACAATAATCATGAAAGCTGATATTTGTAACATCTTTAGGTCCCTGGTTCAATTCTCCTTAAGGCAGCTTTTTCTTATATTTTACTATTCTTATCCATAATAAGGTTATACTTATTCAGAATAGGTTTATGGCCAAACATCGCATTACGTCCAGATAAGGATTTATCCATAAAAGCAACTGTGCTGAGGTCTTCCCAACCTCTGCACGAGCGATCCGACCCGCTGCACTTAATTAAACCCACATTTTTTTCCCATCAATAAAATGTGATTTGTATACCAAAATTCATGAAAATTCATTTCCTAGCAATTCCTCATAGTATTTTCATTCAAAAACATCACAAGGCAAAGGCAAAAAATTATACTGCTTTGATACCAAGCCACAAGAGAAAAGCACAATCTATTCATGTTGATTCCAAATAAGCATTCAAAACGCAGCGTAATAAATAGATAAAAAGATTCTTTACTCACTGTACCATCGCTTCTTCTTCTTAATCAATCTGATAATCGACCTCGGGTCGCTTTTCCAAGATCTCCTTTCTCACATCTACGATGGTGTATTCTAGTGAGAAAACTTAGGGACCAACACAATGCTCACTCACATTATTTATAAACCCCTCCACTCATCACGCAGGCAATTGAGAACACTTATGGGTAAACTTTAGCTCGACGTAGCAAACATTTCTTCACATATGACCATCGACACACCAAGGTGTGGTCGAGCATAGACCACACTTTGTTGAAGACGGCGACAAAAAAATGCACCACACATGTTTTATGAGCAGTCGTATATGGATCTTCACTTTGGTGAAGGCGGCGGCGTGCTGAAAAATCGCCCTACATTCTTTACCTAAAATCACTCATCTACACCTCTTTATATAATTTATTTCTTAATAAAGTGGTTATTCCAACACATCTAAGTTTTAATTGCTTTTCGACCCATCGTCGCCTCGCTTTTACGGTGGCTTTGTGTCGCCTTTGTTACGACCTTTGATACATCATTTATTTGTGGATGATTCAAATGCAAAGCACATTCAATCATAAAAATCTGCATCATGGTCGCCAATATGTTGCATAATTAGAGTCATAAATACCACTATATTATCAAATTTGTAGGTTTTAAGCGTATCTTATTAGCATTATTAACTCCTGATTTTGTTTCATTATATATGGTTTTTAGCGAATTTTGATTTTGTGGATGTATTGCTAACGCCTCAATTATAAAATTGTTTTCTTTTTCAAAAAAAAAAAGCTTAGGTTGAGTTGAGTTTCAATCGATTGTTTCTTAATTTGGATCGAGGTTGGGTCAACAATCAATTTGACTAACCTTCCCAAATCGCATATATAGTTTCAATTAATAAAAATTATTTTCTTTTCAAAAAAGGCTTAGTTTTTAGTTGAGTTCCAATAGATTGTTTCTTAATTTGATCGGGCTGGGTTAGCAATCAATTTGACTAACTCCGCCTAAATTCGCATATATATATATATATATATATATATATATATATATATATATATATATATATATGTGCATTTTTTTTTACTTAATGTTGAATAAACTTATTGGGCTTAATGTTGAGTGGGTGTTTTTTAATTGTTTTAAATACTAAATTGCTGTTTTTTTTAATATTTAATTTATTGTTGTCGTTGTTTTTTATATGTTTAAATCGACATCTTAAATATATTAAAAATATTTAAGCAGAGTGGGCTTGTCTGTGGTAATGATGATGTCTTTGATTTTTTTTAAGAATAGAAATATTTGGTTAAAATATCTAAATAACTCAAAATTTGTAAAACTAATAATCTCCATATTTTTTCTTAGAGAATGACCTTATAATTGACAAAAAAAACCTTTGTCATTCTCATGTATTTACATATATTTGAAAATAAATTACTATTTTTATAAGAAAACAATAAGGATATTTTTTTACCGCAACAAGGAAAAAAATTTAATAAAGTTGATTAGATTTCTGAAAACGTAATTTTCTAAAGGTCTTTTCCTCCCAATCATTTTTACTATTATGATAAAATAAATAAAATTGTATATTAACATAATATTTATAAAAATTAAATGATAAATAATTTATTATTATCATTATTACAAAAATACATCATTATTTTTATTTATCTATTTGTTTAATTTTATATAAATAAAAATAGTAAATATATATATATATATAATGATTTAAAAGTTAAAAGATTTCAGATTTTTAAAATATTCTTGAAATATTCTATATAGATTTCAAAAGACGAAATATTTTTATATAGATTTTAAATATGTCTCTTTTTTTTTTAATAAAAAATCAAATATTTTAGCTTTTTCTATTCAAAAATTTTAAGAAAAACTAAAATATGTTATACAAAAATAAAAAGTAAAATAAATAATCTATGCTAAAAAGACAAAACGCTCTAAATATGTTTTAATATTATGACGCATCTTATTAGGTTCAAAAATAGATATTATCTTTCACATCGTGGAACAGAGGTAGTACAAATGTTAAAACGCTTTGTCAGAATTATGAGCAGAGCCAGAAAATCATCCAAGTGGTAAGATAGCTTTGTTTTTGAACCAAAGATCAAGGATTCAAACCCAGTAGAAACAATTTTTTTCTAAAAATCTATAGGAGGCAAATGACCCTACCTAGGTACTCCAGCTGGCTCTCCGCCACTTATGACTATGATCTCATGAGGGCCTGAATGAAGTCATGCCACAAATGTTATTAATACTTTTTTTTTGTGTGTAATATTATAATCATGAGAGCTCATCATGCACAAAAATGGAACAACATTTATACCGATAATTGAAACTGGGAATTTCATTACATTCAACTGCTGCCAAACAATGACTTATTGGATTATGAAATACAGTATATTTTCAATATGGAATACCTGACAAATATATTATTATGCTCACACACAGCATAATTACTTCCAGGAAGTAGCAATTTTGAAGGTTGTAGGCAACGACGTTTCCAACATCATACCTTGTTCCAATCTTAGCAATGATTTTGTCATCGTGGAGCATGTGCTACATAAAGATATCTGGGTCAGATGCCAGAACACAAGAGAATTGTGCCAATAGCTTGATCCCATTCCTTATCCTGATCATTGTCAGATTAGAAATCTCCCTCCCCTTCAGACCCCAGCTCAAAGAAATGGTCATAGAACTGCTCGTGCCAAGAAAAGGGCAGATAAAGCAAAGGGAAAAATAGTTCACCGTGAAACTGAATTTGAATTCAAAGTAATGGACCAAACAGGTAATGAATCTAATAATTATCTGGGGAAAAGAAAATAGTGAAAAGAAGGTATATATGAGAAATTACTATGGATGGAATGCCAGGATGGGTGAGGATGCTGAGAAAACAGATATCCATGCATACTCTTATGTCCCACATGGGAATGGCCAACGTTGTAGAACCTGTGTCATGATTATCAACTAAAGTCACAGCATTTCCTCGTACATCCAATCATTCCCGGAGGCCTCCATTGAGTCCTTAATCTCCACAACCCTTCCACTAATGCAGCTTGAAGCTATCCTTTCGTTGTAAAATCAAACGCAGTCGCTGAACCCAACAGCTTTCAATTGTCCATAAGCTCCCGCCGATGACCATTCGCACACCGCTGCTACCGCTTACCTATTATGAAAGATATCCGCTAAATTTCCCCTACTGCAAATCTGGCCTAGTGTTTCCCCATGTACAGCTTGGTGATATCTGGTGAGTATCCTCTAGCAAAATCGACCGCCATCCATCAAAGCCTATTTCAGTCTTTAAACCAATTCATCCAATCTGATAGCTCTCGTTGGACCTGTGTGTTTAGATGATCAATGTCTGGAGCGCTATTGAAGTCTGCTCCAGTATTCGATTTCCCCTGTGCTCCGAATTCAGTAGTTGTGTTCCGGACTTCAGTAATGTCACACCGATGCGTATGCAAGAGTGATCCCGAAACAAGGCGATCATCTGTGGTTCCTCCTCAAAGATGTTCCATCTTCCACCTGAATCTTGCCTCTCAGCAGTCCTGTGGTTTATAACTATATCTGCAACATACCAACGCTACTGCTGTGAAATTCTGCACCAATGTTTTTGGTCATTCGGTACCATACCGGATGCGTCCAGATCATATAGCCTTCCTGGTAAATAACACTTTCAACAGAAAATAAATCACAACAACATAAGAGCACACAAAAAATTATCTAAGCCTGTTCATGTAATCACCCCCACCCCCACCCCCAGAGCTATATTCTCTAATGTTAGAATATGTCTCAAATTCCTATTTTGTATTAATTCATTTTTAGTGGGAAGTTGAATATTGTATAGGTAAGAACTCTTTAGTTGTTATATTATTATAATATTATATTTCTTAAAGAAGGACAATTGTTAGGAATATCTCAAATAAATATTATGGGTTATGAGGAGAAAAAGTTAAGGAGAGAGGTGAGATTGGCTTGTAAATGCCATATTCGTGTGCCAGATGTAAGGGTTTTAGGGATTGAGAGTTTTACAGAGATATTTCTCGGTATTATGAGTATTCTAGGGCTTTTAATTTTGTGATTTTTCTCCTTAGTTGTTGCAAAAATGCTTTTGATACTTTAATCTTGTACTTTATGTTTTTAAGAATAGTGGAAAATTCTTTCCTCATCCTGAGTAGCATGATTGGTCAAACCATATTAAAAACCCCTGTATGTACTTACGTTAATTTCTTTATCTTTTGTGTTCTTGAATTTATATTCGAAGGCCAAAGTTTTTTACGATTCATAATAAATGAGGCACGTGTGAGCTCCAAGTTTAAGACTTAGAAGAACAAAAAGCTTACGGCACACAAGACAGTTATGGTGCGAATCTAGTTCTGGTGCCAAATGAGTCGTTGTTCTCAAATTTTTGTATTATTTTTATTTTATAAGAATGTTGTATAAGATAATTCCTAGTTGTTATATTATTATAATATTAGTTTTTTATACAATAAGTGACGCTTGTTAAGAATATATCCTGTGGCAATACTTCCAGTCATAAGAGGAAAAAGTTACGAGAGAGAGAGATTAATTTGCAAAGGTTATTTGTGTGTGCAAATATTTAAGGGTTTTAGGAATTGAGAGTTTTGTGAGGGATTTTGATCTTATATGCATATATCCTAGGTGTTCTTGTGATTTGCATTTTTCCTCAGTCGCCTAAATACTTTAATACTCTTAATCTTTCTACTTATGTTTTCAAAGAATAGAAAAAAGGACTTCTCATTCGTGGATAGGCATGATTAGTCGTGCAACGTTAAAAACCCTCGTACACATTGTTTTCTCTACATGGATTTCTTTATCTCATGTTCTTTGAATTCATATTCACATGCATCAAAGCTTCCGGGATTCATAATACTAAATATGTCAAAAGAAAATTCAAAAAGAAATCAAAATAGAAATCATAAGAAAACACCTAATAGATTCTTAATCAATTTGTTCATATAGCTAACCTTCATTGCAAATAACTTTAAAAACCCTGAATAGTTAAAATAACCAAACTCTCCTCACCAAAACAGCCTCCTGGACTTTCAAATAAACAAGTAGGGGGAACAAATTCCAAGAGGTGGATCGAATCCCGACCCCTTCAATCCGCATTCTAATACCGTGTTAAACAAACCAACTCCATCTATAAGATTTTGGTCTAATATGAATATCATCCTTCTAACAAAGACCCCACCTTTTATCCCGAAAAACAAAAAACAAGAACAACCAAGCCAAGATCGTTCATACAAAACGCTTGCTAACCCATATCATCAGAACGAAGTTCAAGAATTAGATTATTAAGTAAACATACAAAAAGAATGTTTGAATATATAACTATTAATACAAGCCTAACAAAACAAAGAACTCCGTCGATGTTAAGCACGTGTTTGTCACTTCATGAAGCGTAATGAGAGCTTTGAGGAAGCTAAACATGAGTGATTCCGTAAGCGCCTATTTCAGAATGGATTTGATGAGGGGAAATGGTACTCACCCTCCTTTCTTTTTGATGATTCCCAATTAAAAACCCTACATTCAAACCCCAAACAAGATTATGATTTCCTCATACACAATAAAGAAACACATATAGAGGAGGAAAGAGAGATTATACATGTAATACCCTCAAAACAATATTGGTGAAGCTTGCCATTGTTGGAGGATGATGGTGAAGTTAAGGGGAGACATGAGAGGGAAGTATTAATATAAATAGATTATGTTTGGATTTCTTATTAAAGAAAAAAATACTATGCTAGAGGAAATGAACACAACGTGGGGAAATCTCAACCGGGAATATTAGGGTTCGGGGAATCGATCCCTTAATCTGTCCAAGTCTATCAATACTTCATTATGATTAACTTAATTGCAGCTTCCGCATGGATAATTTTATAAAATCCACGCTCAATTCCATAATTCCTTTCCATATGTGTTCCTATAGTTTTCAACTCCAACGTTGGTTCTGAATATTAATATTCAGCTTATAGGCTTCTCAAGTTTTAAGTGAGGAAATGGGATCTTAACGCGGGGAATCTCGACCTAAAATATTAGTCAGGAATTGATTTTAATCTGTGTCCAAGTCTATCAACACCATTAAGGGAGTTAACTTCATTGCAAGCCCCACATGACACTTTATAAAAATCCATTTTCAATTCCATACCCTTGCCATGTCTCGTAGCTTAACTCCTACGTTAACGGTCATTAATATTCGCTCAAGTGATAACATCCCCGGTCAACAAAATATGCACCCCATGTTCAGAAAATGCTCTGAACTTTTAATTTGCTTCTAGGAAACCTTCAAACCCTTACAAACTTACGTATTACAAATCGTAATGAGTCTTTCAATGGTTTGAGGGGACTCAAACCTATGACTATTAGGGGTTTTTCCTATATATATGCTTGTTAAAAAATAATATTTAAAATAATATGTTTGAATATTTCACCCTGGCCAACAGCTGTCGACAGAAAGATAGCGAAAGTGTCTGTTTTGAAGAAACTACTTTCTTCTCAATCCCTTCAATATCTTTCAATATAGCCTCCTTGAAAGACAATTCTTTTTAGTTCATTTCTTCTCTTAGTCCATTTTAGAAATCAAGATTTGAAAAGAAATTCGCTCTTTTTCAAAAGACGGTCTTCTCAATTGCCTTTTCAAAAGACGATTTCTAATATTGCAACAACTTTTTTATATAATGGATAATAAATTATATTATAATTTAATGATAAAAAGCTATTATAAATATGTTGATGTTTTTTTTTTAAAATAAATATGTCGATGTTACAATAACATCAACTGAATTTATGCTGTCAAGACACATTTTAAACTATTTGTTAAAAAAGATCATTTTAACATCTTTTGAAAAAAATTATTTTAAATTATAGTTATTATTATAAATAGAATATATTTTTTATCTTTATCTTCTTATATAGCTTTAGTATCTTAATGATACATCATTTAATTACTAATTAAAGAATAAAAACAGGCATATGCAATATATACAATGATATAAGGGTTTTAAATATATATTATTTCAAATATATATATATATATATATTATAAATTAATAGAATATGCTTTATATAATTTATTATATAAATAGTTATATGGAATTATGATATAGTATTTATAAATAGTAATAAATATTTTGAAAAATTTACTATTTGATATTAAAATAATATTATTTATCAATTCGAAATATTAATATGTAAAATTAGAGAATATGCCTTTGGACTGGCATTTCATTATTATTTTACTTATGATTAAGAAACAACTATTATCAATTTTATATCCATATTCATATAAACTCATAACATTTCCTCTATAATTTTAGTTTAGTAGGATTTTATGGAAAGCAAGTGACTGGTAAGAAATGAGCAAACATAGCCTAAATGCGGAGAATTAATCGAGTGTTTACAACGCGCTATTGGGAAGATGAATTTCATATACCATCATCTGGAAGATCAAATGGCTTAACTCCGCTAAGCTGTATTTCTACATTCAAAAAGAAGCTTCATTCAGTTCCACAAATTTAAACTGAGCAAACTGGTAGCAGACACCGAAGTGGTTTGAGAAGAAACAAGTTGGTGAGCGCATCAATCGCCGCGACTGCAGACAAGGGGTGTGTTGCGACTCTGGTCCCCGGAATAGTGATTTTTGGCCTCAACAATCATTTTCTTTCCAAATTGCTTCCGGTTATAAATTCTTCATTTTAACTCTGATTGAAAAGTAGGTTTTGTTGGAAAACTTCTTTGACCGTAGAATGTAAATCGTGTAGAGGTAGTTGAATGATGAGTATATAAAACTACTCATTACATACCTATGTTTTACTTAGTTTTTAGTAATGTTTTTATGTGCCAGTCAGTGCTTCCTGGAATGCTCTAAATGTTCATATTTAAGCATTGTAGTCATCCCATTTGATGGAATTGTGCGACTGATGCAAGACGTAACGAAAAAGTGAAAATCGCCAGAAAATAATAAAGATATATGATCTTCAATTTTCGTATTAATGGGGAGATCAATGGTTCAAAATACCAAGAATTATGACCCTAGACTTCACAAGTCCAAACGATATTCGTAACAACAATCATCATCATCATCGAGATCAACAACAGACTCACTCTCTGATCATCACTCAATTTGGAATCCGGACAGTGGAGATACATATATTCAAGAAGTCGAAATTAAAACAAGGAAGCAATCGGCAGAGAGCAGCAACAACAAACCAGCCTGTGTGTTAGATTCCTGACTTCAAGATCTTTCTAAAACGCAAGAACGCCGCACTGAGTTCAAGTGAGAGTTATGGTCGTGGCAAATGAATGAAGAGATGGAGTATCACATTTGTGGCCACACACCCTGGCATAATCCCGCACCCGCGTGCCCAGAGGAGCGTATTTTTGGGTGCTTTACCACAAAAACATGCATGGCCAAGCCACGCACCTACGCGGAACCTCCAGCGTAATTTGCACGGCGGAGAAAGTGAGCCCCTAATTATCCATTTCAAGGCCCATCCAGGGATTTTACTGGATATGCAATCTGGACCTCTAGAGACATAAAACGAGGATCCAAGATAGAGAGAGATAGGCGTGAGACAATCTTAGGCTCTTAGGGATGAGAGCCTGGGGGTTTGAAGACGGCTTGCAAGTCAGACTCACACCTGCCCATCATTCTCGCCCTAGTTTTCTATTCCATTTTCTGGGTGTTTTTCCTTGCTTTTCCTTTTAGAATGTTTTAGACTGTTTCTAAGGTTTTGATGCAACTTTCCAAACCATGGGATTAATTTTTGCCTGACTATTTAACCCGCTTCTGTGCTATTATTGAATGTCTTATCTTCATTCGAATCTATGATTGTACTTGATCAAATAGGTGGCCACAGCTAGGGTTTTGAGATATCTAGAGATAATAAACCGTAGGGACATGAATAAGATTCCGCATAACCAATCATGTAGCAGAGATGTTGTGGTTTTACACGTGGCATTACACCAATGCATCCAAGAGTTATGGGTTTAAGGTAGAGATGCAATATGACCCACCTCTGTGATAGTGCCGATGCTCAGAGAGATCAACATTTACACAAGATTAACATCACAAAGGCTCAAACCATTAAATTATTTTTTACAAACATCATTTGTAAGACCCGAGAAAATCTACTTTTTGGAAAAATCAGAAAATCATAATTTCTCGGTTAAAATTAAAAATTTTTCTTAGATCTCGATGACAAAACGGATTTCACCGTTGAATTGTCTCATAAATCTGAAGGCTACCACGCCGACTGTGAGAATTCCAAGACAGTTGTAATTTGCACGTTTTTTGAGGCATCGAGTATCGGGTGCTGTAAAAATGATATCGATGCGTGGCAAAGCTCGAGGTATAACATGTACTCATGAAATACACAAGTTGCATGAGTAGAGGAAATGATAGAACTGGTCGTACCAAAGATAGTGCCAAGTGTCAAAACAGCTGAAAGGAACGGATATATGTCATTTAAAATTTTAATGAGGAAAAGACAACAGCTTTGAATAGTGTCATCCTCACCTTCAAATTGAAATCAAAACGTGGGGAAGAACCATATAGGTCTCTGCGAGTTCACGAAAATCTCAACTCTATCCAAATTCGCACATGAAAAATTTTCAATGTATTCTAATCTTTAGTTTTCATTTTTAGAAAATACGCTTGCATTTGAATTTGACGGTAAAATAAAGAATAAGAGAAAATCATGAAACCATTTTCTTGAAAAATGAAGTTATAAATGTTGAAAAATAAAATCCCTTGTTTTCGATTTAATTAAAAACAAGGAAAACAACAAAGCAACAAAACATGCATATATAAAATGTTGAAAAATAGTAGCCCATTTTTCTTTGTTTTCAAATTTTGTTTTTGTCTACCCCCTGTGAATTCAAACGTGTTTTCTTTGTTTTTTGAAAAGTTTGAATAGAGAAAATAGAAAATTTTCTACCTACTAAACAAGGGGGCCTTAGGGTTTTGAGGGTTTTTGTGGATTTCTAGAGAGAAAGCCGCCTCTAGATTTTCCGGTCAATCTACAGCCTGATTTCTTCGAACAAGAAGTGAAAACTGTTCCCGCCAGTTGAGGCTCACGCGCTGGGTTCCTGGCTGATAGAGTTTTGGTCAAACCCCGGTGAGGTAGGCTCTTATCCTACTTGTTTACTCTTGATTTGGCAAGTTTCAGGATGTTTTGAGTTGATTGAGGCCGTGAGGTAAAGCCGGTTGACGGTTCCAAATTGGAACCGAAATGTGGAAATTTTTTGACACTTTTTGGTCATCCGTATCACAGATTGAGACTGGTATGTGTATCATAATTTATATAATAAATTGTGTTTTGGTGAGTAGGAGGCCGAATGGTATGGAATTCGTTCCACCAAGAGGAACCGATGTTGGATTGAGCTGCCCACGCACAGCTCACGAGTTGGGACTCAACGTTAAAAATACCCCGGAGCCTTCTGCGAAAATGGACCAAAAACGCCCATGTGCCTGGTGCTTGAAATTGATGAAATGAATGGCTCGACTGTATGGGAATGAGCAGGTTAATGCACAAACTTCTTTGTATTAACAGGATGTCACAATTATATAAAAACATAATCAGGTACGGGCCATCGAGGACAGAGATTGTGTTTAAATTTCAAGTGAGCTAATTTGGGTGATGGTTGATATTGTTGAATTGCTACGTGGTGTAATTGTAAATTATGTAAATATATGCATGAGGTATATTTGCATGTGTTGTATATTGTGTGAAATGGCATAATGTGATCTATATGCACTAGGATAGCCTAGAAATTAGGTGAGTACATGACATGAAATTGAAAGAAAAACGAACGTTTTTTGAAAGTGAATTAGCCAGTGATGAATTTCCTGTGAGAACGGGTCGTGGCGACGCCCCAACTGATCATTTCCTCGGATGAGGACTATGACCAAGCTTTCGAGGGTAGTCCCATATTTTTACCAGATACTTATAGTATAGCCGTAAAACAAGAATTGTTTTGAAAAAAAGATGTTTTCATACATGGCTTCAGGCAAGTGTGAGGAGTCAAAGTGAGACTCTGGACTTGGTCATCATCAGGACATTCAAGTAGGATCACTAATTTGCTTGAATGTGTGTTTACTGGGAGCATTGCATATGCACTTTAGTGAGATAGTAACCATTAGGGGGTGATTCTACACCGGGCTGATACCACCCCGGTCGAGGGATGGCGATTTTCGTACAAGGAGCTTGGCCACGAGAGACTACTTCATCCTAGAGGCTGCGTTTTTAGAAGAAAGTTTGTTGTGGCTTTGGTTTTGTTATGTACACATGGCTAGAACTCTCTAAGTTTGATATATGATGCAGTATGATAACGTGATAATACCTCTTGAAACTATTGTATATAAGCTGGAATTTATTCGGGATGAGTATTGAAAAATGAATATACGATAGCAGGTATTCATGAGTACTGCCACCGCGATGCGTCATAGTCTGGTCCGCTGTGACAGTTTGTATTTGCAGAGCTCCGCATAAAGGAGACACTCGCCCGATTGCCGTGAGAGAGACAACAGCCAATCCGGGACATTCACGAAAGTGTTCCACGAGTTGATTCGGTAGTCAATCCGACAACCCTGATTGGGCGCCACATCATTCGTAAAAACCCCAGAAAATTCTAATTTTCCAAAAAGAGTAAATAACACCAGTCAAACTGAATTTAGATCTCGCATGAAAAACAGAGATCACGCGAATCGTCACAACTAGCTACCACGTCAATTTCACTTAATCGTGAGACACTGGACTCTCACATTTTTTCGAGGCATCGAGAGCAAAGACGGGACACTTGGCAGCCGAGTGGCTCAAAGTGCCACATGTCACCAGAGCAAGTCAAACAATGAGAGCTGGCGGGGGCCCATGTGGACATACATGGCATCTCACATATGGAAGGAAATCCACCATTAAGGATAAGTGGATAAGGTAATCCTAAGAGCTAATTAGAATTGGACATGTGGCAAAGTGAGAGACATCTCACTTGACTCCCTATCTTCTCCCAACCGGTTCGGGGAGGAAAAGCAGAGGCAGAGAAAGAAAAGAGCTCTTATAGAGAGAAGCTTTCACTTATCTCTAGATTTTCCCGACACCTATCCACCGTAATCCCTACGAGACAAGAGGCAGCTGATCCCCAGACCAGTGAGCTGCCACGGGTACTTGTATTGTAGCTCAAATTCGGAGGTGGGTGGTCTTCTCCTACTTGTTTTTTTCCTCGTTACGAGTCATTTTAATGATGAGGATTTTGTTCAAGGTCTGAATGGTCGTGTATTTAGTTCCAAAAAGATTGTGGACGGGCAGTGTGCAAATCCCTAGAAAGTCATCCCATATGATGGGTCCGAGACCGTGGGTTGGATCTGCTCATGTGAATCTCTTGTGTGTTGTTGTGTGCTATTTGTGTGATATCTGCAAGGCCTCAAGATGGATCGGGCTGGATTGTTTATTAGCCCATGTGAGCTAATTTTGAAAGTTATTACTTCATGAATGAATAACGTGTTGTTTGTGGGGAGGATTTTCGTTGGCCATAATAGCGCATGCCCGATATATTAAGGAATTACGGTGAAATGGCATATTGCATTTTATATGCACTAGGGTAAAATTCCAGAACAAAGAGGTATGAGGCGCGCGACATGAAAGTCATATGCCAAATGAATTTCATGGGAAGATTTTTCGACACCAGCTTTTAGGTTGTCCAAACAGCTTCACCTCGAATAATCATGAATGTTTCGAGAGTTATCCAAAGAATTCACCTCGGAGGTCACCTCAAATAGAATTCCTTATCGAATTGGTATTATACTTCAAGAACAAAAACCTTCATTGAAAATAGTTGTTTTCTCACAATTTGGCTTTAGTACGCGTGAGGGAGTCTATGCGAGGCTCAAGAAGGGAAATGGTGAGTCATATTCTAATCCATAAATACGTAGACATTCGAGTAGAATCATGAATCTTCACTCAGATGTGTGTGTGTTTGCATTGCATGAGCACTTCGCTGAAGTAAACCAGCTCTGTAGGAAAATTCAACCATCAAAATTGCTCACTCCCGTCACGTGATCCCTTCGTGTAATGTGGTGAGTGATCGAGAGACGACGCCTCACTAGAGGCCGCTTGAGAAGAAATCCGACATGTGGCTTTGATTAGTATATTTTGTAAAACATGTATGAAATATCTGATTGAAACATGTTTGTATAAGAAAGTGGAAGTTAACTCCTGAAACCATTAAAATATATAAGTTGGCCAGTATTTGGTGAGTATGGATGTATGGGCTCGACGTACAGCTTTAGTCAAGTGTTTGAGTCTCGCGGTGTAGAGAGACACCAGTTTTTGTGGCATTGAGACACTCAATGGCTACTTGTATTCGTGGGTTGATGATTGTCAACGACCCAAAGCCTGGGGGCGTCACCCTGGATGTAGCTAGGTGAAATTGAAACCTCGGATTTTCTTTTATAATTTTTACTTTTAGTTTAATTAAATCACAAACAATCTGAGTCATCCAATAGAGTAAGACTCAATTAGAATTGGGTACTTAATAGGCTCATTCCCTCGTGGGAATAAATAATTCACTACCACCCTTTATTACTTTGTATACGATGTGTGTACTTGCTCGTTTAGGTGAATTAATCCCACACACGCACGTGGTCTATCATTGAACCATTTGATCTTCCGCATAATACATAAAAATTAATCTTCCCAATGACGCTACAGAGACACCCTAATGATCCTTCTTGGTTATGTTGCTCAGCTTCTTGTCAAATCACTTGTTTTCCAATCAAGAGTCCTACAAAATCAAGTTTAGAGGAAATGTTATAGAGTTTTGCATGAATATGAATATAAACTACTCGAAAAATAAAGACAGTGAAATTCAAAATATAGATGAGTTTCACACTCAAATAAAAAAGTCAGAAGTATTTTTTTTAATTTATTGTTTTATTTATGTGGAGCAAAAATAATTGTAATAGAAGTGATATTTTATATATTGAAGTGTGTAGCAAAAATACTTAGCATTGTTGTTGCTATATTTATGTATATTTAGGGCTCAAACCTCGACGCCACCACTACACCGTAGATAAAATTTACAAATTACTTATTATTTTTAAATATCAAATACTAAATATAAATATATAGTTGCTTATGTTATTGTTGCTATATTTATAGATATTTAGCTCTAAACTGCAAACGTCAACCCATCGGCACGAGATAAAATTTTACATATTAATATTAATTTTAATGTCACTAAATAGCATAGTAAATATATAGTTTCCAAAAAATACTATATATATACTTTTTAAAATATGATTATTTATAAATAATTTGTCATGACAACTATACTTACCCTAGTATATTGAATTTATCAAATAAAATAAAATAATAAATTTTATAATGCTTAAAATCTTATCTCTTAAAGTTGAAAAAGTTTTATTAAATAATAACTTAATTTATTCTTTCAATAAATTAATCATGTTTGTTGGTTTATACATGATTACAATTTCATTTTAAATTGATTGATGTTCGAAATCTTATATATTTTTAAAGTTGAATTTTTATGTAAAATTCATTATAAATAATAAATTAATTTATTATTTAATAAAATTGATAATACGCTTGTTTATGATTTTTTAATGTTTCACCTAACAAATTGATATAGTTTAAGTTGTTTCTTAATCCTTAAGTAGAAAAAAAAAAAAAGAGAAATAACAATCAAAATATTCATATTTTTTTTATATCAATATCGCCATAAATAATAATATTATATTTAATATCAAATAGTAAATATATATTTTTAAATATTACTATTTATAAATAATATATCATAATTGAGATAATTATTTTATAAAATAAATTATATAAGAAACAATTAATTTGATATATATATATATATATAATGTTTTTTTGAAATATATATTTAAAATTATTATATCATTAGAGTATATGCTATATGTTTTTTTATTCTTTTTAATTAGTAATAAAACATGTATCATTAAAATATTAAAATATAAAGATAAAAGATAAAAATATATTTGTTACATTGATTAACTATATTTAAAATAGTTTTTTCAATTGATAAACATAAATTCAATTGATATTAATATCAACATATTTATTTTTCAAAAAAAAACTTGAATGATATTATATATAATTTTATCATTAAATTATAATATAATACCTATTACCAAATTATAAATAAAGTTACAGTTATAATAATGACTGTCATTCAAGGGCTAGAGATCAAAAGATGAGATGTGTTATTGAAGAAATCGCCTTTTGAAAAGACGATTTCAAATTGATTTCTAGATTGAAGAAATCCTTTGTAAAGAGATGATTTCTAAACAACCCTTAATTGAAGAAAAATTGTCTTTTTGAAAAGACGATTTCTAAAAGATTGAAGAATCTTGCTTTTCAAAAAGAGACCCTGATTGAGTTGAAAATCATTTTCAAAGACAGTTAAAATATATATTGAAAGCACGAAGAAATCAGCTTTCCAAAATTCCTTCCTAATTAGCAAAACCATATATAAAATTCTGAAATATTTTTTTAAACATCTTACTTTTAGATATTATTTTTTAGCTGAGTTGTACATATAGGAAAACCCGGACTATTGATTAAACCCCAAGCCTTGACCAATTGTGCTATCTCTCAATAATATTTTTTATCTGATTTTTCAGTTGTAAGATAATAGATACATATATGGTCCACTTGCTCTTTCTTATACACGATATAGTGCACTTCACAAGATGAAGGCTTGAAGACTTCACTGTGGCTTTGACTTTTAGAGGGGTGCATAGTTGAGTTGACCGAGGGGTTGATAGCTGATTCATCCTCAAAGTTTATAGGTCGCCTTCCGAATATAAGTCATATTCACCTCCAATCGCCTTTTCTAAAGCCACGCTGATAAAGACTTTGCATTGAAGCACTGATAGCTGACATGTTAAATAGCTCAGAGATGAAAAAGCAACACACATTATGTGTTTATTCTGATTGTGTTTATTAAAATATCCAAATTCCTTTGTCTTATCATTCCTATTTAGCTAAAAGACGATTTAGAACTCATGATTATTCAAAGGTATACTAAATAAATTTTTTCTTTATTTATGGTTATAAATTTGTATGGATTTCATATTATTTTGGTATCTTCTTTTATATATATAAGACCCGAAAATTCCAGTAATTTTCTCGAAAAGGGCAAAACGTCATTTCAGAAAATCCAAAATTTTCTAGTTCTCGATTGACGGAACGTGATTTCACTGGCCGGATCGTTTCATGAAATCCCATAACGACGCGCTAATTTCAGCTTGACTCCAAGGCAATCGAAATTTCACGCTGAGGCAAATCGTGGTATCGGATGCCATAAAACGAGTTTGAGAGACATGTGATGTGACAAAAGTCACCCACTGCATGTACTCTTGTGACACATGTTGCAAGATTAGAGAGATGATGGAAATGGACGGCCTAAATTGTGCCAAGTGTCGAAATCAAGAAGTGGACATGATTTAATTATGAGTGAATTGTAAATGATAATAAGACGAAATATTAACAGTGTCATCTTCTTCATTTTGAGCACAAAATGGGCAGTGGTTGGACGGGTGTGTAGAAAGTGAGGTTTTGTGATTTCTAGAGAGAGAAAGTCTGCCTCCTCTCTAGATTTTTCATATAACCGGCTCTGCCTGACAGCGCGCTAAAAAGTCGATCTACGCCGCGAGATATGGCACCGATTTGGTGGAGCTTCCGACAACCCCGTTATAGCGATCTCTTTCCTACTGGTTTATTCTTTCGCTAAGAGTCATGTTTATGGTTGAGATATTCAGGCTTGATTTAGCCGTGCAAATTAGGTCTCAAAACCTCAACCGAGCCGGTAAAATCCCATCAGGTCGTGGACAAAGTAATCCGTGGTGTTCTGTTCGTTCACATGAATAGTAACATGATTTTCTGGTGCAAAAACAAAGTTTGTAATCGATTTTGAAATGAATAGCTGTGCCTGCTAATTAACCCATGACAGCTAATTTTTGGTGTTATTGATGTGAAAATTGAATAACATGATTGTTATAAATTATTAATGATATGCATGTGAATTGTATTAGCAGAAATTTTATTTGAATTGGCATAATGCATTCCATATACTGTAAGTGTTTTAAAATATTGTTAGTGAGCAGCATGACATGAAAGCAGAAACAAAAATGGCAAAATTTTTTGTAAAAGGAATTCGACGAAAGATTTTCCGGCAATCGTGTTGGGAGGTGATTGTCCAACAATCCACTGGAGGGGCCCATGAATTGAGTTTCGGAGGGTTATCCAAACAGGATTCTCCTTAGAGGGTTCCAATAGATGCCTTTATCAACAAACTTAAGAGGTTTTCAAACGTTAGATTTGCTTTGTAAAACTGATTTATTACCTACCGCATTCGGCTTAGGGCATATGTGAGGGAGTCGGTGAGGACTCGAGACACAAGCTGGCGCTGTAGACACTGGAGAGGTTCATGAAATTGAATGTGATATTTGTTTGCCATAACATGTGCACTTAGGGGTGGGGAGCAAACCCAGCGAGGAAATTATTCCCACTCGGGCTTGCCTGCACCCTTGTCGAGGGATCACTATTTCAGGCCAGGAGTGTGCATTCCAGGACGACGCCGCTAGAGTCGTTGCTTTTAGAAGAAAGCCGATTGTGGTTGGTATTGATTTTGTATAACATGTAATAGAATCGTAAATTTTAATATGTGTTGAATTAAGAGTAATGTAAAATAACTCTCAACCATGTAATATATTTGGTCGATATGTATTTTGTAGGTATACGCATGGGCCCAAGGCCATTTATTTTACTCGCAGTGAACCCCGGTGGTCATTGTGAACTATCTGGGACATGTTCTGTATTCGGGGGTAGAGCCCCAGCATAAAGTGGGAGACTCGCCAGATTTTCTGAGTGGTGCTCAAAGCCACCCGCATCCACGAGTATCTCTCAAGTGTGCTGGTTGTCAACGGAACCCCCCGTTTTGGGCTGCTTAATACATGCTTAATTAACCTTCAATCACGTAGTTCAATTAGTTGTTACGAAAAGAATAATTTATATCGATATTATTGTCAGCACTAGCTATTACTGAACCAACATAACATATACATGAAGATTTCACACCCCTAAACTAACACTGGATTAGAACAAGATGATGTTAAGGCTTTAATATTATTTAGTGTGACTAGTTGTCAAATGGAGTCTTTGCAACGGCCTTAGTTGGAACCAAGTTTAATATATATATATATATATATATATATATATATATATATATATATTAAACTTGACATGTTATGCAATCGTGTCTCCGGAGCAAAAGCATCGTTCTACTTTCTACTACACCATACTGGTCTAGAGAACAAAACATAGTGTATTAGGCAACAATCCCCTACTCTTGAAGGAACTTAGAAAATGGATCAAGTGCTTGTCCATCCTCAATGTATCTTCCATAATATTCTCCACCTTTATCTCGTTTCGATAACCTTAATATTTCAGCTAACACATTGCTTCTCCACTTCAACCTTAAAAAACCTTAAAGTCATCTGGGCTTCATCTAATTATGAAGCATATAAAGGTACATGTATCGAGAACAATCATCTATAAAAGAGATGAAGTATTTTGGACCACGAGAGTCCATGTCATGAAAACATATATCTGAGTGTATGATTTCTAATATGTCAGCATTCCTCTTAGCACCTTTTTTGGACTTTTTACTTTGATTTCCTTTATGGTAGTTCACATATGTCAAATCAAGAAAAATCCGTAATATTCAATACCGCTACCACTAATCTCTTAATTTTACCTGGTGGAAATATGTCCAAGTCTTTAGATGCCACGATGAAGAATCTTTATTCACAATACATCGCTTATTGTTAGGTAGCGGGAGTATGCAAACCCGGTATCAGACGAGATTACTGTGGAAAGACTAGACAAAAATAACATTTCCAAGAAGTTTAGATTTATAAAATAAACTGGTGTATAACTGGAAACGCAAGATCCAAAGGTAAAATCCTTGAAATTGAAATCAAATTTCTAGAGAAACTTGGTACAAAAAAGATCCGTTCTAAATTCAAAACACAACCATTATCCAGGACTAAACTGCATGTCCCAATGGATTCCACTTATGAGCCAACCTTATTGCTAGATAAGACGTTTTGCGTACTTCCCACTAGCTTCCTCGTGCTCGCTATCTTAGTAAGGTATTCTCGAAATATGGATTGTAGACTCATGAGTGTAAACCATTTATTTTAACTAATTTTTCTAGCATGTTTTTAACAGCTAAAGACGATCTATTTTTATGCCAAATGTAATATTCATCAACTTTTTGTTTTACATGCAATTATTGAAAAATGAGAACCTCTAAAAAAAGAAGAGGACAAAATACAAACAGGTCACTTATTACAAATATTTATATGTCATGACACAAAATTCAAGCAGCTAAAGGAATTCATAAGTCGCAACAAAGAAACTATGTCGCAAGAAAGATTGGTCGGCTCGTGCTGAAAGAGTTTAGGTTCGCCAATTCCAAAGCCGTCGACATAACTTGAAGTTAATATTTGGAAGGTTATCGGCTACACTCCGAACCGCCACGCATATTCGCGTAGCAATATCAATGGCGAACGACCGCGCATTGCGCGATCATTTCTTTACTTCAATACAAAAGCCCAAGAGACTACGATAGAACCTCCATCACTATGCAGGTACTTTACTCAATAAGAGGGGAAAATATCATAGAGGCAAACAAGTCGTTTAACACAAAGCGTTCTATGTTATTACAAGCCCCATCATCGCCAAAGTTCATGAAACGCGTCGCGAACATAATACGACCACAACCAAGGGCAACATGAATTTATCGCGACAAAGATAAATCTATCGCGATGCATCATGAAGCGAGGTGGAATCCCTTTGCTCGCCATAAGACATCAAGAGCAATAAAAGAAGAACAAAGAAAGTCCCTCTGTTGCCACATAACCAAGAATTATGGCAAAACCTATGTCGCTGAGCGAAGTTTCGTCGCGACAATGCCAAGGATGATAAAATTGTCACACAATAGTGCCGGTGTCGACAAACGAAGATGACTTCGAATGGTCAAGGTGAATTGGTGTCGCAACATAGCAATTTTATGTTGGCGCAAACTGCTCAAGAAGTTATACAAAGAACTTTAAGAAGAAAAGTCTGTCGCGACTAAAGAGTTTCTTGTCGCGTACGTAAAATTGCTATGACTTAAAAGAGAAACCCCGGGCCACGACAGAGGCAACTTTTATCGCGACAAAGTTGCCAGCTAAAAGCAATTCTTTGCTGGCGACAAAGTCGCCACCCGTAAGGACAAGCACATGAGAAGTGGTGAAAAATAAAGTTTGGTGTCAGCGACACAAGATTATTTTTTTCTTGTGACAACAAAGAAGATCGCGAGAAATTCTATGTCGCCGACATCAACAAAGTATGTTGCAACACAAATCAAGAACAAAGCCTAGAGAAAAGGTTGGTAAACGTAAAAACGAGAGGTTACGATAGAGTGTGCTTCTCTATGTCACGACAAAACTTTCTATATTGTGATAAAGAGAACTCTCAATTTGGGCCGACTGGGATCCACAAACGCAACAATGAAGTGAGGCCCCACAACATTGAAAGCTCATAAATACACTTCCAGTGGCAATGTAAAAAGCCTTGCCACCTGATTTTTGGTTGTTGAAGACTCTTGTACATTTTTTTTCCTTTTCCATTTTAGTAGATTTAACTTAGTATAGTTTTCTTAGTCGCTATTTTCTTTTTAATTCTTTATGGATTTGGGGATTGAATTGCCGGCTTCGAAACAGACATTTTATATAAATTCTTTTCATTAGTTTGATTTCAATGGATGCCGAAGGTTTCACTGGCTCATATTTATTTTAGTTTGCTTATACCGTGGAATTTTCCCGACGGCTAGTTCACGATTTGAGAGTAAAACAAGTTCGAGTAAAGATGAGCTCACTCTGAAAAAGGGTCTTTGATGACAGCCTGGCCCTGTTGCATGAGGAAGGAAGCTTGGGTTTCAGAATTTTGAATTTGTTGATTAGCCAAGCGAGTAAATTTACTTGTTCTCAGTACTCAGTATAGTGTGCTATACCCTGTCTCACTCCATTTCCGTGAGGCTCCAGAAAGTGACAATGAGCGGAGAATCCCAGGAGTGTAGAATGCTCCTTTGTGGTATAGCAGACCACTTTATGGAACTAATGAACTTTAAAGGATTACTCTAAAGATCATTAACTTACTTATATGTTTGTAACGGAAGTATTTATTCAATCACTCGCAGGTTTCTTCCTTCGATGAATTGATTATCATGATTCGTGTTAGCCGAGATCTAATCAAGGAGATTGAGATTTGCATCGGCGTAGGATGAGGTGCTGTCAATCAAATTGGAGCAAAGCTTGCAAGATCTTGTCTATAGGGCAAGAATTTTTAGTCCTAAAGATTTATATAAAATTTAAAAGGAAAATACTTGATTCTTGAAAGAGGGGTTATAATTTATAAGTAACCTGACAGAATCATGTCTCATAAATGAATATGAAACCTTTAATCAGTAAAATATTGTTAAGGGAGAAATCCAAACCATACTACCTTGCATCTTTGACAAACTCGCCCAATTGATGGGCCAGAGCTAAAATTGAAACTGATGGAGAAATTGATTATTATTAACTAATCCAGATCCGGGCCATCCACTTGGTGTGAATCCTCAACCCCAATTTTATTAAACTTTACGCTTTGTATGTTAAAGATTTTGCCTAGGACTACATTTCCTAAGTCCTCTTATTATCATGTTATCAAGGAGTCTAAATAGTAAGGATCTCGTGCAGTTGGGGTAATTAGTCTTTTTGATTTACATCCGCTCCAGGGAATGATATTCCTGGACTTTAAATATCCACTTTATTACTTCAGACGACTGCAGTAATTTGCAATGATTAAGCACCACAAACACAAATTTTAAATGAGTCGTATCTTACAAGAGAACAATTCCATTTTGTCATACATATGCAAATGGCCAATGTTTCATGGTGCATTGTTGTCCGGGATTAGATAATGCCAATTCCTCGAATAATAGCGCGGTTGGCAAATTTTCATATATCATTTGGTCCTATCGTGCTGGGCGCCGCTGTTTCGGGATAGATGATAACATGCGTTAAAGATCACATTCAACTCCAAAAGCATCACGCTAATTTGGACATTTTTATTTTTATATTATTTTTTAAAAAATCACAGCATGAAGTTTTAAAAGCAAGAGCTTTCGGGAAGAAGCTTAATACATTTTTCTGTGAGCACAATGGATATTAACCTGCTTTCCAAGATTCATTCTGATCTAGTGTGTTTCTCTACTCTCTGAAGATTTTAAATGCATAGGTTAACTGTGAAGTATACATTCATACCCATTTCCTGGGTCCCCTGCTGACCACTGTTAACTCGTTAGAAAATCCTGTGTCTCATATCATGAGACCCATACATGAGTAAATGGCCACATTGGTCATATTAGTCCATACTCACAAAATGGTATTTATGCCAAAAAAGCAGGTTAATTTACACGTCCAAAAACCTGGTCTTTTACCCGTTTACAAATACATAACAAGGCCATATATAAATATTTCTTCTTCTAAGATCACCCTGATGCGTCCCATCCCCAGTGAACCTTCACAGCACCGAATAATTCTTTTCCTCGACAGCATGGAAGAATTTTCAAGAAGGGAATTGTCCCACGGTTACTCCCACCTAAGTGCACACAGCGTAATGCAAACCAAAATTACATTAAGTGCAAAACATGTAAGTCCCTACTCAAATGTTCACATGATATGGGATGAGAATGTGACCCACCCACTCCCACATGTCTCGAGCCCTCATCGGATTCCTCACGCGTGCCTGCAAGTGTGAGAAAATATTGTTTTCAAAACAGTTGTTTTTGTTCTCAAACATACTAACAGCTTCGCAGAAATCTATCGATAACCCTCCGAAGGTAAACAACATACTCTCTCGAAATGGTCAGCGGTCTTCGACGGAACTCGCACAATTTCCAAGGCAATTCTTCCGGAAAAATCTTCCTTAAAATTCCTTCACAACCATTTTTCCTTTTATTTTCTGGCTGCATGCAATCACACTCACTGACCCAAGGCCGTCTTACGTATGAAATGCATTATGCCATTTTTTACATTAATAAGCTAATGATAATTGAATCATATATTGACAAAATCACGATACCAACCATGTTATTATTCAGCAGCAATTTAATGATCATCAAAATTAGCTCGCATGAGCTTTTGGCCAAACAATTCACTCAATGGCTCACACTAATACCTATATTTCATATAATTCAACCATCATGTTAACACATTAACCGCGATGCGATGATATTGCAATTCCCCGGCCTTCCACACACACTCCAGCCATCTACCTAAGCAATATTTGCAAACAACACACATGGATAATTTCACCCGAACCTAATCAAACCTTAACGGGTCAATGATTCTCCAACACATGTGGCACGTCCGAAACGCCAACTTTTCTGTAAAGATTCACCCTCTTCTCTGAGACCGAAACTTTCATGTACCTATTTTCGCCCCAAACATCAAACTGCAATTCATCACACAACCGCGTAATATGGCGACCATTTCGCCCGAGATCACTTTGGGATCAATCCAAAAAGAGTCCGGACTTTCAAAGATGCAATCCCGACTGGATTGACCCGCCAAACGGCCACCTCACCCGCCTATGATGAACCAAACTATTAACAAGGCTCTTAAACAAGGGATTAAATCAAGTAGAAAACTCTACTTCCTGAGCTATGGAAACCCACAAAAACCTGAAAATCTGCCTACCAGTGTGACTGATCATTCGATCGGCTGGGAATTCAGAGAGAAGCTGGACACTCTCTCTCTAAAAATCCCTTTCCTTTCTCTCTCTCCTTCCTTTCTCTCTAGTTTTCCTAACCTGCTAGAAGAAGAGGAGAGCCACATCTGGGTCCTCTTACCACATATGTCAATCATTGGCTCATGGACACCTTATCCTCTTATCCACCCACTTTGATTTTCACTCAATGGCATCATGCCATGTGTCCACCCATGGCCCACCTGTTTATGTTTCGACCCTAATCGCACAGATGGCACACCCCGCCGGAGCCACCTAAAATGCAAAGCGTCCACGCGACTACTCCCCAAGGTTCTAAAAATGTGAAATTCAACCACCCTGAACGCGACGAAATTCAACAGAGCTGGTGATTCTCACTTGAGACTATCTTAATCCGAAGTCCATTTGTCATCCAAGATCTAGAAAATTCCAAATTTTGAACTTAAATCATCGCCATTTTACCATTTTCGAAAATTAGATTTTCTCGCTTCACACAAAATCCTCAGCCTCAGACACCGAAATGGGGAGAGTAACACTGCATTTGAGAAGGATCATTAGTGAATAATCTAGAAATAAGGCACACTCAAGGAGACATCAGAGGTGGAAAGGTTCCAAAAGAAGAAGAAGTACGTAGAAATTAAAGCGCGCCCACATGGAGGACTTTGGCGCCCATTATCCAAGAGGAGAGCACCTGCAGAAGACAACTGCAATTGAAGAACACTTGAAATGGTCAAAGACAGTCTCATGTAGCGCAACATCGTTCATAGTCCCCCTCCTCGGGAAGATCCCAACGAGCATATGGGGAGATTCATGGAGGATGGCCAACACAGTCAAGCTGAATGGGTGAGACCGTATAATCGTTACAAACTTCTTCATTTTCACTAAATTATGCTCATAATGGTATAACTGATGCATCCCGTCAGGAGCTTTAAAAGAAGCAAATGCAGAGTGGTAAGGCAACTTGAATGAAGACATCCTGCCAAATGCAAACTACAAGGCTCCATCTTGCTTCAGCAGGAGCAAAGGTGCCAGTAATGAGTGGGAAGTGGTCTTATTGACTAGACAAAATGACAAGTATAAAGTAAACTGGATGCAATATGAAACAAACCAATGAGGTTTAATGCACACGTGATATGAAGTGGAGCCGAAAAGGAATAAGAAGCGCGGCCGAGACCGTGAAGCTGAGAGCCCTATCAGGTTGAGGAGGCACACTACCTAAATGCAAATAGGAGCTACACCTTTAAGCCTAACCCCAACCTGCCAACACACTATACACCGAAGATCGAGGAACCATGAAAACTTTATAAGGGCGGAGGAGCACAACAAGGCTCCAAACCCGACAAACACATCAAGCTTATGCTCAGCTCCTGGTTCCAAAGCAAATATCACCAACAATAGTGAGTATAGGACTATAGAGAGGAATATCGTGGTCAAAAAATGAGTCAATCTTTTTGAAGATCGATGTTATAGTTCACGGGGGAAAACAAGAGGCTATTTAATATGGTTACGAAACAAAAAGCCAGATGAGATAAGAGCATTCTAAGCAAACATAACTGTATTTCAAGCCAACACAAATGATTCTTTGAAAAATCGAGGTGGATAGGGGCGCCTTGCCCTAACTATGCACCACCAAGGATTCTTTCGGCGATACAAGCGGAAGAATTTTAAGGATTGTAATGGCAAAGAATCTAAGAAGTGGCAGGGAATTGAAGAAAGAAGAAAGGAAAAAAGACACAGGAAGAATAATAATATGCACATTGGGGAAATATTTGGCAAAGATAGCCCAAAGACTACAGAAGAGGCAGCAAAGATACTGTACCAGAGAAAAATATGGAAAGAAAATCCAGTGGAAAAGCGAAGAGGTCAAGGCTTATGAACCCTCAAGTTCAGCCCTCAAAAAGCACGTAGGGCTGCAAGGCTTGAAGAGAAATTTCTAGGATTCTTAGACATGTTTAAGAAGATAGAGATCAACATCCCTTTCTCAAGCAGCTTAACTCGGGGTCTGCCTTTTTATGCAAAATTTATGAAGGAGATATCGAGCAAAAAAAGGCAGAAAGATTGTCAAGAAGGAATCGTGAGTCTCGACATTAACCTCGCAGTTTAGTAACTGTAATCTATACTAGAGAAGATATCACGGATCCGTGCAGCTTTACTATACCCCTGTAAAATTGGGCACATGCTAATGGGGGAAAAGTACTCATGTGATTCTAGAGCCAACATCAACTGATACCTTGGCAAGAGCAACAAGACCAAGCTCGGGAACTTAATCTCATCCATGACCTTGCAAATGGCAGACATAACACTAGCCCATCCTGAGGGGATTTTAGAAGATGTGCTGATCAAAGTGGGAAAATCCATTTTCCAAGTGGATTTTGTAGTCATTGACATAAAAGTGAAGACAACAAGTTCACCTGTTAGAAAGATCCTTCTGGAATACAACAGAGTGCTTGATTGATGTGAAGGAAAGGAGAGACTCAACGCTGATGCAGATGAAAAATAGTGAACTTCAATCTCAATCACGGTTTGAAAGAGCCTAAACTAAGTGATGCTGAATGTGAGATTATAGAAATGAAAATCCCCAACTTTTCTGAAATGATGAAAGATTGTATCAAGAATTCAATGAATGAGCATGAAAGAACTTTTAGTATCTCGAGCATCTTGAAATTGAAATTCTAGACCACTATCTCAATGTTAAATTGAACAAGGTGCAGCACTCAGTGTTGAAGAAAATAATGCAAAAAAATCCAGCAGTTATAAAGAATAAGGTGCTGAAGAAAACACAAGTTTAGAAGGATTAATTCTCAAGGAATTACCTGAACATTTGAAATATGCCTTTTTGCAACCAGAAAAAGGAAAACCAGTCATCATCAGAAAATTAATCACCTAACTTTTTTGAAGAACGCAAACTACTAGAAACTCTCAAAAAGTATAAGGAAACAATAGCTTGGTCCATAGAAGATCTGAAATGAATCAATCCTTCTATCTACATGCACAAGAGATTCCTGGCGGAGGAGAATGCTAAAACCTCTATAGCCACTCAAAGAAAGATGAATCCACAAGAATGGCGAAGTAGTTTAAAGGAAGTATTGAATGGCTAAATGCAGTCATCTATGCAATCTCGACAGATACCCTTGGTGAGCTTCTCGCTCATGTAGTTCCAAAGTTAGGGAGGATTCATTGTGAGCAAGAAATGAGAAGAACACTGATTCCAAGAAATGTGACAGATGGGCAGGCGTGGGCAGATCATAAAACTCGGTCGATCGCTACCAGAAGGATCATTACCCTACCTTTCTCATTGACCAAATGCTAGACATGTTAGCAAGACAATTCCCATTATCGTTCTTGATGGATATTCTAGTTACGTCCGGGACGTAATAGCTCCGTGAGGATCGTGTGGAGAAACTACATTTACATGTCCTTATGGCACCCAAGAAGTTCGAAGGATGCCTCGGACTATAAATGCCCTCGCCACCTTCGGGCAAAAGAAGATGTATGATGTCTATGTTTTCCGGGACGGCGGAAGATGCCTGGAGATCTTTATGGATGACTTCTCAAGATATGGATCCGGGGCTGGAGCATTGTCCGAAACATTAGGAAATGCACGCAGGTGTCAAGATAAAAATCTAGCATCACCAGAGAAATGCCATTTTATGGTAAACGGCGTATTGTCTCGTGACGCAAGATTTCTCACGGGATTGGGTACGTAGACTAAGCAAAGTTGCGCTATAAAAACTCTCATGCCACCTACATCTATCAAGGGGATAAGAAGTTTTCTTGACATGCTGGTTTTTACAAAAGATTCATAAAGGACTTCTTAAAAATCTCCGCACTATCGCGTTGCATCGTCGAAAAAGACGAAATTTTGATTTTGATGAATCATGTAGATCTATTCGAGAGATTAATCCAGATTAGTGACATTCATCGCGTTAACACCTCGATCGAACAATGATTTTGAGATTATGTGTGATGCTAGTGATTATGCAACGGAGTCATGGTCGGGACAAAGAACTCCAAAAGATATTCAAGCCACAAGCACGCGCCGTAACCCTTGATGAGGCACAGAGAACTAATTCATTGGCAAAGGAGATGTTAGCAATGGTGTTTTCTTGTGAGAAATTTAGGTTTATATAGGCTTGAATCCCATGTTATAATACACACCGCTCCATGCCGCAATTAAAAAGATCAAATGAAAGAAGCGGAGGCTGCCAAGACTTATCGATGGGTATTATCACATAGGGAATTGATCCTAGATCAAGATAAGAAGGGTGTGACAATGATAGCGTGATCACTGTCTGAGATTGAAAATGAATGCTAGGGAAAGAAAAAGAAATAAAATAGAAAACTGATGAGCGTTATTTTTAGAAGCTACCGGGCTCAAAACACCTCGGGGTATGCCGGGATATTGTCAATTATTTAGCCAGGAGGATGCTAATCTCGAATTCAAATACCGCCAGAAAGAAACTGGAGAATCATTTTGCATCTTATATCCGGGATGACCCACTTCCTATCAGACAGAAGAGAGTAGATAAGGATCATAAGGATGTGTTCAGAAACACAAGGTGGTACGCCAGGAGAAATGTCGCATCACCATATGAAGAGGACACTTTAAGAGATACACAACCCACAAAATTTCTAATCGTGTTTCTATTGGCCTACTCTATTCAGCATTGTTTTGAATGGGTAAAACATTGCATGCTATCGAGAATGGTGCAAATATATAAGAATTCCAGATGCCCCTATAAGGAATTTCTTTGTGGTGCATTTTATGTTTGGGGGAATAGGGACTTACTGGACCCTTTCTTTCCTCCATCATTTGGTGATATATACATTCTCCTAGCTGTGGATTATGTATCCAAATGGGTGGAAGCAATAGCTTGTCCCAAAATGATGCCATAACAAAGGGGTGGTTTTATACAAAGAAACCTGAGCGTATTTGAGCACCCAAAGCCATCATCAAGATTTAGGGAAGCCATTTTGAAAATAAAGTTTTTGCAAAACTCATGAGCATATATGGAATCAAACATAAGGATGGATTGTCTTATCACCCTCAATCAAATGGCAAGATGGAATGGCCGTGGAGATATGCTGAAAATTGAGAAATGCAATATAATATATAAAACTCGGTCTATGAAACTAGATGATGCACTATGGGCTTATAGAACTGCTTACAAAACTCCGATTGGAATGTCTCCATACAGAATAATATTTGGAAAACCTTGTCGTCTCCCTTATAATTGAATACAAAGCAGCCATCAAGAAACTGAATTTGACTCTTCAAGTCGGTGAAAGGAAAAAAGAGACAACTCCAAATGAATGAACCTGAAGAGTCGAGAATGAAGCTTATGACAATGCCGTAATTCCAGCAAAAGAAAAACCAAGAGGGAGCGCATGATCAAAAGATCCTAAGGAGAGAATTGCCAGTGAGAATGCCTCTTATATAACCTGTGCCCAAGCTTACGCTTCAAAGTGAAATAAATCAAGGTGGAGTGGTCCCTACATTGTGATGCCCGTGACACTTTTCAGCAAAGGACGCTTGAAAAATGAATCGAAATGAATTCAAAGTAAATCGTCAAAGATCAAGCACTACCTAGAGGGAAGCATAATACAAGTAGATCCAAATTCTGTGTAAAGTAGTTTTGATCAAAGGAAGATAATTTACGCAATTATCCGCTTCCGAGATTAACCGAGCAGTTCCTCGAGGCAAATCCCAAGAAGAAGTTAATTTGGATAGTTTTATTATTGATGATTACTTTTATAAATTTAGGGTTTTAGTTTTAAATTGTTAGAAGTATATTTAGGTAATTTGATAATTTGCTGAATTTTTTTTTGGAACAGGAAAAAGGAATTGGAATTGGAGGTCATTAAACAACAGAATATCTAAAACCAAATTATAAAGCAATAACTAAAAGGGGAGTATTTCTAATTCCATCAACTTATACTTTAATGATAATGCATATCTGAAGTTTGGGGAGTTTGACAATTGCTTCAATTGCTTGAATGGCTTGTTGAATACTCATGAATGATGTCAGATGTTAGAAAGATCATGTTCATACTTGAATCAGGCTCTTGATGTTTAATATGTGTTTTCATAAGTATGATCTATAAAGATTTATCAATGATGATCGAAAGTGGGCTGGAATGGTTAAAAGTATGAAATTATGAAAAGTTTGAGGCAGAACAGAACCTTGTCGCGACCAAATAAGTTATGTCGCGGCCACTCATTTAACTTTGTAGCGACACGTTATTGTCAAACATGCTTTCTTTTTATCGCAAACAAAGTAATAATGCTAAAATGGAGCTGGCAAGAGATTGAGTCACAACATATTTTCTCTATGTCATGACAAATAGCAACATGAACCTTAGAATTTATGTCGCGACAAGATTTGCGTATCTTTGTTATTACATAATATTGCCCAAATTTAGGGAATCAAATGAAAATTTAAGTCGCAGATTTCGCAACCCGCTACGATTTAAAAACACGTGGGTCAAAATTTATCGCGACAATTAAAGAAGCACCAAATTTTTGATTGTAACATAAAAGTTCGAAGACTCAAGAGTCATCACCATGGCATCATAATCAAAACCCTTGAGCTCTCACCACCCTCTCTCACTCTCTGCTCGAAACCCGTACTTAAACCACTTTCAATAAGGTCCCAGCCCAACAAACCCAACAAAACGGCGGATAGAATATGCGGAGTTGCAGATCGACCATTAAACCCATCGCAAAGGGTCGAAAGCAAGCTGAGAGAGAGTTGACGTCAACCATGAACTGGGAGCACAAATGAAGAGTCTTGTAAAGAGAAGAGAAACAAGAAGTTGCAAAAGAAAAAGTGAACAAAGGTTAGCTGAATGGGGTTCCGACATACAGAGCACGCTTGAGAGACAAGCTCACAACACGTGAGATCATCGTGAGAGAGGTTTTTAGCAAATGGATTTCCTCCAAGAGTCGAAGCAAAAGCAAAAGGGATTAAATCTCTTCTATGAGCAAGGCTCGTTCAGGGAGATGTGATTAAAGAGTTCACTAACATGGTGGGAACTAAGGACAGGCAGCTATGTCGTGAAAGGAGACTATGCATAAATCAAAACATTCAATCTTAAAAGGAGAGGTGAAGCAGGATGAATCTAAATTTAAAAGACTGGTTGAAGCACCTAACTTCCAAAATATTGTAGATCTGCTGACTGATGGCAAAGGAAAGTGGAATGCCAACATAGTTAATCAGCATGAATCCATCTTGGGTATTGATCCAGCAGCAAAAAGGTTTGGTTTTACTTGTTTATTATTCTCGCCTCTAAACATTTATGCATAATCGTGAGAAGGGAAGTGCTGTTGCTCTATTCCATCCTCAAGGGATACAAATTTAATGTGGGCAAGTTGATTGAAAACTCAATCCTAAGCTACTACAGAGGAGGATACAAGGGTTTAATCCCATACCCAAGGTCGATATTTCCAGGTCGGTGTATTTCTGGGTGAGTCCAAAAGGAACTGAGGGAAGAAGGAAGAAATCGCCTAAAACATCTCCCTTGACACTCATTGGGAACCATGCGCGGCCTAAAACAGAGGCATAGGAACAGAGGTAGAAAGCCTATTCGAGGGTGAAGGAAGAACCGCAATTGCAGCGCCTACATCTTGAAGGTGTGAATCAACAGCCCAACATTAAAGGCAGAGAAGTGCAAGCCCAAGATTACTCCTTCTTCCTCAAGTGAGACCGTGAACTGAAGAGAGACAACCACGAGCGTTCACCTGTAAACTCGTAGATGATATATGGAGGGTCAGTTGAGAAAAAGTAATCAGAATTGTAAGAATGTGAAAAACAGGTGATTAACGAGGTATGGGAACAAAGGGAATAAGAGCTTAGGTGAAGAATTAAAGGCAAAAGTGGTGAAGACGCCTTATCTTTAGAGCAACAAAAAGAAATGAAAGATAATCAAAATCATGAAGGAAAGGGAGAGAAGGAGGCGTGGAGGTAAGGAACACATGCCGCAGAAGGTGGAAGCTGTACTGCTATCTAGATAAAGAACATCAAAAGGAGATCAAAGCTTTGATAAAAAATGGACAAGGAATCGAGGGCACCTGAATTACAGAGCGCCTGGACAGAGCTGCAGATGGCCAGATCAGCAAAACCCGATTAAGATGTACTCTTCCCGTGTGAGTTTGAGGGAACCCCGAATTTATCGGCAAAGACAAATTGATAAAGGCGATCAAGAAGCTAGCCTTAACCAAGGAGTGAAGTTTGTGCTGGAACAAAAGTGGGAATGAAGCAAATCAAGACAACCACAAGTCTAAATCCTTGAATTCTCTTCTTCTAAGGCTGATATAAAACCAGACCAGCCAAACTACCCTCTTCCATAGCATGACAAAAATAAAATAGCTCACCTTATTGTTCCATCTCCTCATCCTCTTTTGTACTCAATTATCCAATCACTCAAAACAGTCAATAAAATAAAGAAGTCTTTGAATTTGGTGTCATTTGTGTTTTGATTGTTTGGTTGTTGTTTTTGCTTTTAATTTTTGTGTTTCATGATTAATAATTACTTAGTTAGCCAATTGGAGGAAACAATCCCATTCGATCAAATCTGTCTAATTGCTACAACATATTTGGTTGAATTGAATTGATGAAATCCGTGGTTGTGTTGATTGTCGTGAGCTGAATGCATGATCAAAATGAACTTCTTGAATTGATTAAACAACACAACAAATAAATCAAAGCCAAACAAACGACATAGATGATGGCTTGGGGTAAGATGAGCAAATTGAAATAGAAAGTCAGATTATAACAAATATGTTGAACTTCAAGAATAGGAAGGTTTTACTAAATTAATGGAACATATAAAAACTTAAGAAATTCCTCGTTTGATGTAAATAGTTTTGGTCATAAACCCCTATAACTTTGCACATGGTCGTAATATTGAACCTCTGGGAAAGATTTGTGCTGAATAGAACACTTATAGGGATGTTCGCATTAAACCTCCAATGTCCCAGAACCAAGAAAGCTGTGGATTATTAGTCAAGGCAAACCCTAAAGTAAACACCATCAACAACAGTAAATGATTTAAAAAGCCTTCCAAAGCTTGATACTTCAAAGCCTACTTCCTAAAGGATATGCATAAGCATATACCCTGCTCTTGGCTTGAACCTTAAAGCCACCCTCTATTATCAATCCATAAGAAACGAAGAAGCACGAAGCCCCTTCCTTACACTTGATCCTACAAAGAGGAACCCTTTATTTGCTCGATTCTTCACACAAAAGATGATCAATGATGTAAAGGACAAGTTTTGGGGAATATCTGGTTTGATAAGAGTGGGTTGAGAGAGAAAGTGCATGAGATAAAAAGAAAGACGTGCCAGAAGCCATCAAAAAACACTGGTAGATACAGCGCCCCAGGTCTCCGGTGAACAATTAGTCCCCAGGTACCTAACAACTCCAATACCCAATGCTGAACCGTATGTGGGTTGGCTGTCCCAAAGCTTGTTATGCGGTAGAAAGCTTGAAAGACCAACATTGCACCATTCCCGTAAATTAGATGAGAAATTGAAAGTGATAAAGCTTTTAAATGGCAAGGAAAAGTGATCTTTCCGTGAACAAACAAAGAGAAAAAGATGTCGCATCAAGAATATGCAAATAGATGTGCTAAACCTCGTCACATAGAATTATAATCAAATATAGAGGATCAAGACGTATAAAAGGCAAAAAAGCGCACGTCAGATCCGCCAAATTGAGCCTAAATGTCTAATTATCACCCTGGCTACCAAGCCAATACACGGAAGAGTAAAAGACCATTTTGATTCTCAAACAGGCATTATGCCTACATTAATGGAGATTAATATGACAAACAAGCATATGGACTTTAAAAATGAAAAAAAAAAAGGGCAGAGTATGCCAATCCCAGAAACACCTTAAGATGAATCGACCAAGGCAAAGAAAAAGAGTAAAACTGAAGACAAGGCAAAAATCGATTGGAATGACGGAATTGTTACACAATTGGTAATACTGATGGTTCAAAGCAGAACTTCATTTAAAATTCTTCCTCAGACTCAATTGTCAAGCCAAAACCAATCCCGGAGCTACACCTGGCGTTTCACCAACGGCTGAGTTGTGAATAGAAAAATGTCCCTTGTAATAAAAGAAAACTTGTTTCGAGCAAAACAGTTCTTTCTTTGCTCGGGACAAGCAAAATTTCAAGTTTGGGGGAATTTGATGAATGTAAAACTCATCTATTTTTTAATCACTCTTCGCTGTTTTTAACAATAAGATCTATTTAGTGCCAAAATGCAATATTCATCAACTTTGTGTTTTGCAGCACTATTGTAAAATGAGAGAATCCTTAGTTGATGTTACAAAAAAAGAGACAAATGTTAATAACCAGGTCGCGATTAATAACATTTAGCTGTCGGAACACAAAAATCGCGAAGAACCTATGTCGCAAGAAAGATTGGTTGGGAACTCCACAACAAAGATTTAGGTTATAAATCGTAAGCTTTATCGCACAGAACTCGAAGAATATTTTAAAAGTTGTCTGACAACCCCGGAATGACATCGTGAAGACCAATGGCGAGGCAAATCAGTGTCGCGTCATTATTTCTTTTTGATGTTGCAATGATAAGTTTCAAGATAATCGGCGACAAAGAGGAAAATCAGCCTTCCCGACAGGTACCAATTATGAGGCAAAACAAGTCAACTAAGATAAAGTGTTTTTATGTTGCACGTGTCATCATCGTCAACCCGGGCAGAAATCATGTCGCGAACATAAACAAATAATTCACAAACCAAGGCAACACAATCTCTATCGGAGACAAAGACAACCGAGCCATACAACACATGTAGCGAGAAATCTCGTCGCTGGCCGGTGATGTTAAAGATAAAACAAGAATGAATTGAAACAAAGAAACTTCTTGTTGCGACATAATCAAGAGTTGCAAAGTAAGTGACCCCATACACACAAAGAAGTTTTCCGTCAGAATACCAAAAGCCAAGTGAATGATAAAATTCTGTCACTACAAGAGAAAGTGAGTCGCGATTGCAAATTGAAGAAGACTCGGAGAAATCGATTAAGCGCGCAACAGCCTTCAATATAATTCTATGTCGCGACAAAAAGCTTAGCAAGTGACAAGAACCTGAGAAGAAAAGTCTGTCACGACTAAAGATTCTTCGTCAACAAAATCGTTAAGATCGTAAAAGAAAATCTTGTTCACGTAGGCAACTCCTGTCACGACAAAGTTGCTAGGTCGAAATGAATCGTATTTGGTCGTGACAAAGTTACCGTGACCAAAAGATAAGGACATGAGAAGGTGGGTGCAAACAGGTTCGTAGTGCCCAACAAGCAGATTTCGCCGCCACGTTATTAACAAGATCCGTCGAAAGAGAAATTACGCTTTGATGATCAACAAATATGTCACTGAACGACAAATCAAGAACGCTTCAAAGCAAAAGTATCACGAAAAGAAAACAGAAGTTGCTGAACAGAGAATCTGGCGGTGATCAAAGGCCTCGCCATGGCTAGAACTTTCTATGTCGTGGACAAAGAGATAACCGTAATCAGCAATGGAATTTCGTGTGGATTTGATGAACTTAACTCATCTGTTTTTAATCATTTTTTTTACATTTTATTTTGTGGTATGCATTTGACTTATTTCAATTTTTCAAATCATGATCTCATTCACAATCAACTTTGTGTTTTGCGTGTTTTAATTCAAAAGGAGAAAATTCAGCAAGAAAGAAGAGAAAGAGCAATGGCAAATGCTCTTTATGTCGCCACATTAGCTCCTCAGTGTCGCAACAAACGCGGAAGCAAATGGTTGCAAATTCTGTCATGAGATGTGATTTCTTCCTCCATTACAACACAAAGGACTCAATATAAAGATGATTTGGTGTCAGACAACGTGTCACAAGAGAACATGGGAAGAATGTAACAAGTCGCCAAGACAAAGAGATAATGTCTTTGACGTTTGTCGGCCGGAATGTCAACATCAGAAGAACTTGTCGACATAAATGTAACACCCCCGTCCCGAGAGGTGTGCAAGACATGTAATCGTGGGAGCAGATACGAGCAATTAAGTACCAGCGAGAATAGCTGGGAGTTGTTATTAATGATAAAAATTAGAACTAAAATTTAGGTGTCAGTGCAAGGGTAAAGTGGTAAATTCCAAAGGATATAAAGGGTACAATTTGAGAAGATAATATGCCAAATGCGAAAATAAGTTGATATCAAATACAAAAAGAATTTATAATCTTCAAAATTTAATCAAAGTAGAGATAGCCATTATACAAATATCAAGAGTTGATGTGCAACATAAAGAGATATATGGGATTTAGCTGCAAATTAATGTGAAAGCATTTATAATAATAAAAAACAAAATCCAAAAGTCATTTGGTCTCCTCAAAAGTTATAGCCAATAGGAGACAAGATAAGAGTAAAGCAAAGAGCAAGCAAAGAGAACAGATAAAGACACTGCAAGAGAGAGAAGTCCAAAGATTAGTGTACAGTTTGTTTCAGACCGTATATATTGGATTCTGTTTTTAGTAAAGAGCAACAGACTCCTTGACTAGGTTGGGTGCAAAGATCACACAAACCTTGAATCGCTGGGATTATGAGATTAAAAACCCCAATTGGAGAAAAGACCATGGAAACCTCTTGCTTATGTGGATTTATAAAGAATTAGAGAATCTCAGGGTAGAGTTCTTGGTATTTTCTTCACCTAGGGTTTTGTGGTTTGAAGTTCCAAATCACCAATTCAAGTGTTGTGAAGTTGGTTTGGATGAATTTATGTCAGCTTTGACACTCGTTGTAAAGGAGAATGTGTTGAAGCTCTAAAGGAACTTGTCAAACTGTAAAACCGTGTTTTGCGTTCTGCCATATATTGGTTAATATAGAGAATCATCCAAATTAATTGATTTTACTGGTAAAGAACCATAAGAGATAGGGCTACAAATTTATAGAAGGGACCAAGAGCAAATTGGTAGCTCTAAGGCTCCCAAATACGGACTGCAAGGTGAGCTCGTGTAGTTCACTGACAGCCCTGTTTTGGGTATGGCCAGTATTTTGCCATATGGAGTTTCACCCATCCAAATTGAGTGATTGGGTACTCGCAAACACTAGGGGAACAAGTTAATGTTCAGCGGCGCACAAACAAAGCCAAAAGTGCCCATAAAATTATCAAAGTGAGCTACAGTGATTCTGTTCTGCCAATTTGAGTAATCTAGATATAAAATACAATAACCCTGAAGCTTCATATCCAAACCAGCGATTCAAATCAGAGAGAATAAAAACAAGAACCTGTTAGCTTCAATTATACATTAAAAAACCCATTCTAATGAATGGTTAAGATCCTAGAAACTGGGCTGGATAACAGTAGGTGATTCAGTGAGTTTGGAATCAAAAACACATGTTATAACCTGTGCTAGGCGTTGAGGCCTTAGATAGCGAAATTTTAAACTTCGAAAACTTAAAGAGATGTCACTGGGATATATAAAATGATCTGATCTGGAGAGTTTCTATAAATTCAAAGACTCGCTCGAATAATTTTTAACAGTAAAGTCTATGCAGAGTATTGTTGGGTATGTCATTAAACAGATGTTTTTTGGGGCTTTTAGTGCCTAAGTGGTAATTGGGAACCATATTCTCATATTTAACGAATGTATGGTGACCAAAACAGAGGGTTTAATAATGTGTAGTTGTGGCCTTCTTGATTAAACAGAATGGAGCGACGCTCACGCAGAGGCACGGTTTCACAGTCCACGAAGTCTGGTAGGAGACGCTTAACGACAGGACGCGATCCTCACGCAGTATCCGCCACTGGTGATATTTCCACCCATGCAAATGGTTGATGTTGGCAACTGAATATGTATAGCAAGAAAAACATCGAAAAGAGAGTTTGCAAATCCCAAAACCAGCGATTTAAGCTTGACACCGCTTTTATCACTGCAAATGCACCTAAAAACCTACGCCGTGATATTCTTGGCGATATAATGAGGTTTAAGGCGACGCAATTTTTTCACTACGAAATCTTCAATACCATAGTCATCACAGTTAGCGCACCTATATCACGAACATATACGAAACGCACATCCAAACCGAGTTATTCCGCTTCCGAATGAGAACACGCTTCGCACGCGGCACAACTCGTTGATCGAGTTTGATCCATTCATATTAGTCTTGGTAGCAATCACGGTCACGCGTTAATCTCACCAGATTGCTCAGAGGTAGGTTTGAAATGTCTCTCGCGAACATCACGCGAACTCAGCACGATTGCAAATACTTCAAAGATAAGCTTCTTAATACCCACGCTTTACAAGAACACCGTAACGTAGTGGTTTATACTGACTTAGTAAGCTCTGATGTTCATGCCATCTTTGAAACCCACTGGTGACATATTAAAACAAATCTGAAGACACACAGGGGCTCTAAATTATAAAACTATAAAACAAATTTGATAAACTCTATTATCATGTTAGCATGATATATGGATCCCACGAGACTCAACCAGTTGGTTCATTTTATAAATAACAGATATATAAATCAATCAAAGATCATGAACTACGTGACGCCATCCATCTAGTTGTCTGATAGGTGGGCTACTCAGCTATCCTGTTGATGAACCTAGCATGGATTATTAATAACTGAATAAATACATATACTAGATTTTGAAATCTACAAGATTTTGCAACATCTCGCAAACACTTATAGCTGGTTTTGAGAAAACGTGGTTGGCACGAAACTGCCGGATTTGATCCCAACTTATATTTTACGAGGACCAGAGGTCCTTTATGACGTCAGGAACTGGAATTTGGCGCACGGGAGCCATTTTTTTGGCGTGTGATTTTTGCATCAACAATCATCAGCGCCTGAGCGTCACGGATTACAACCAGTGATTCTGACAAAAGGTACCTGAACCATCGCCCGGTGATAATGAAGCGCCAACGCTTTGGGGTTTCATGAACTGGTCGGTCGAGCAGCTTAATGAGGTTACCGTGGAGCGCCATAGACTCCGCCACTAGGCGGGGTCCCGCCGCTGCACTCGCATGCTCCTCGCTCTCAGCTGGGAGTTAAGAAAGTTTTACATAGTGTTTGAAATATTTCAGACAAATTGTAAAAGAAGTTATGCTCCTGGTTATTAAAGTTATTCTGCAGTACAACACCATTCCTTCAGATTTCAAGAGTTGAAGGGAAACAATGATCATCGGTACAAGCAAAGCATATGTTATAGTACTGAATCTACCTATTACGAACAATAAACGTGAGTTTATACATTGCATGGATTTATCATGCCGATTATATCGAGTTAGTGGGTCGAATCTGAAATTCCTGATTATTGTTGTTCATATAGATAGTACAAAGGGGGCACATTTGGGCTATGCGTCAGGTCGCCCACGAGACACAGCAAATTACGGCGGCAGAAATTCATGTTCAGGCGGAGCAAAGCCGACGAAATCATTAACGCGCCAGAGTTTCTCGGCGACACCCACGTACCATCACAAGCCAAGGCGACTCGTGAGTCACCTCGCAGACCGGTTCCAGGCGGCGAACCAGATGGCATGCAGATGTATCAGCGCTGGTCTTCGAAGAATGCCCGCAGAGTCCGGATAACATTGAGTCCCAAACAGATGGTCGCAGCGATGGTAGCGAGACCCGTAGAGAGTTATCCGGAAGAGAAAAACAAAGAGATTTTTTCAGATGACGGGGTGTACGAGAGCAAAGCGGTCTCCTATTCGCTTCCTACTTAAAGATCGCGCCTGCGATCCAGTGGAAGATCGTGAGAGCACACCCGTAGGGTGAGTCAGCACTGGCCAGAGTCTGGAAGAGAGAATTTTTACAGAGATTTTCTTTCCAAATGTCAAAGATGCACAAAGCCAAGAGTTTAGATCGGGAAACAGGGGAGCTCCTCATCCCGTAGTACGAAAAAGGAAAGTTTCTCGTGAGTCGATTCGCCTAGTCTTTCTCTCAAGCAGAGAATGAACAAGAGAAGACCCATCATATTTGATGGCGTGTCTACAACTCTGAATTAGACCATAGTGACATCTCGCATCACATACCGATATGGGCAAACAGGAGGCAAATGCACCGTAGCAGCGTAGTAATGCATCACCTAAGTCGCAAAATCACGCCACCGGCAATAAGAGGAAATGGATCGGAAGAGCCATCGTGGAGTCAAAGAAGATGCTTCGGCGATATCACCAAAGATATCGCTGGTATCGTTGTTGCAGCCCGCAGATCCCTGCGCCACCGTAGTTCCTCGTCTTGGCCATCGGGCCAGTGAACCAGAGTCGCCAGAGCCGAGGAGCCCACCAAAGGTGCAGATGGCCGACACCCCGCGAGAGCGCCTCGGGGCAGACCTGGGTGTTTTCGACGCGGCGAGGCCATTTTGAGAGGATCGCCCAAGTGCAATGATCGCCGAAACCCACGCCGCCGCGGATTCATACCGGGGCGGCACGCAGGCCGCGGACCTGATAAGGAGCCCCAGACCGGAGGGAGCTACTAGTTCATGGCAGCCTAGTGGTGGAGCAGGTAGAGGCATACCCCCTAGAGGACAGCCTAGTAGACCATCCGCAGCAATCGACAGTGCATCAAGTCGTCGCCAGAGTATGATATCGCGATCCGCAAAGAGCGCCGACAAGTTACCCCGCATGTACCGCCGTGCACCCATTCCTTTTCGACGATTGACGCCGCGTTGCGGGACTCGTAGAGTCAATCGGCCTTTACTTCGGTTCGCGAGCCGGATAGAGACGAAACCAACCGGTAGTATGGCAGTATCACTTCCCACGGTGATTCGCCAGGCTGGGCGGGCCAGGGAGTCAAGGCGTAGGGAAGCAAAGTGACCATGGCAAGTCGCGAGTCGCGGCGAACCAATAAAATCGACGATCATGACTTCCTTCGACATCATTCAGCGACGCGATCTGTTAGCGTCAAAACATCGCTGGCCACCGTCGGCATCGCATAGCGTTATGTCCGGCCAACGCTTCAACCCCGAACCGGCGATCTTTCGTGGTATATATGTTACGCTTCGCGCGTTTAACTACCGTGAATACAAGCAAAACAAGATTCAGAAAGGCGCCGGCACCAGCATGGACAACCGGCCAATGGAAATGCGCTGACGTAAGTCCCCGTGGTGAACCGAGTTCTTGATGTATTCTGTGGTGGATTCACCAGGCACACCACGGATAGAGACGAACCAGATTGAGCTAACGCCGCAATGTGAGCCCATCTCTAGCGCCTGCGACCGACACCGTTAATCCAAAAGAACCAGCGGTGCAAACGGAAGAATGGTTAGCGCGGCGTCGCTAGCGGCGAGTAGCCACCACCGTATGGAGTCGCGCAGTTGTGTTGCTACGCGCGTTATTTGTTCTTCGCCACAATCGATTATAGACATCAACAAAGCGAACTCATCCAGAACCTGGTTATCCGATACGTTGCCAGAATCCATGACCATTCGATCAGCTACAAGGAGCTAAGGTCTTCAAGAGAGATTCATCGATCGTAACATCACCATACGCGAGGAAGATGTTCCCCAAGACGTACCTTCAAACGCCACAGATCAAATATGAACTGGTGACTATTCAGCCTAACCAATGCTCCAAAGAGCCTTTATGGATTGATGACCGTGGTCTTCTAATCTTTACTTTGAAAGCGTTCTGATAGTCTTCATCGATGATATATTCTTTGGTATTCAAGCAGTAAAGAAGATAATGGAGTTAACTGAGACAGTATTACAAACTCGGAGAGAACATCATCTCTGCCAAAAGTCTATCGCTGCAAATTTGGTTAGATTCAGCAGCATTCGGGACAGTGGTATCCACAGGTACGTGACTTCGGGAAAATATATTAATGGATTGGAATCACCCACCTAACGAATCGGGGTCGGGGTTTCTTGGTTTAGCCTAAGCATTTAGAAAGTTCTCAGAAAGTGTTCGAAAGATAGCTACCCACTAACCAAGTTAATACGTAAGGAAAGCAAGAGGGAAGTTCATCCAGGGTCGTAAGCCTGGTTTAAATGGGGCTATGAGTTAAAGCAAAGACCGCATCACCACAAGATTTACACCCCCTCGGGAAGTGAGGGATTTACAAAGAGGACAGGATGCCTGTGCAAGGTTTAGGTTGTGTGTCGATGCAACATGATGAGTGGGATAGCTTATGCTTCAAAGGCAATTAAAGGGCGCCGAAGTAAACTATCCACGCATCGATGAGTTAGCGTTGTAGTGTTCGCTATGAGAAGGCGGCAACACTAATTCTATGGTACCCGCAATTTACCACGCCAAAAAGCCCTCGCAGCGAGATCTATTCTCGCAAAGATCGAAACATGATGACAAAAAGAGGCGTGAGGTAGAACTCAACAAAGACTATGATTGCACCATTGAATACCACCTAGGCAAGGCAAATGTAGTAGCAGATGCGCTAAGTAGGAAGGCCTCTAGTTCCCTAGCTCGCCAAAGCGTAATGGTTTGATAATGCGTTAGTAGAACTCAAGATATATGGGACTGGCATTAACATCCCAGTCGTACTCTAGTAGCACTTTTCATGTTCGGCCGTTGTTAGTGATAAAGGTTAGACTTACAAGCTCGATCCAGATTGAATGAAATTAAGAAGTGCGATGTGTAGGGTCGACACTCACAGAGTAACTTCACTCCAAGACGCGTGATGGGACACTGGGGTGTCAGCCGAGATTGCAGGTCCTGATGTGATAGAGTTGAAGAAAGGAAATCATAAAGAGGCACACTTCATCAAAGATATGATGCAACTGCAGTGGAGCACTAAGATGTATCGGACTCGAGACCACTACTGTGAGAGGCAAAGAGAGAGATAGCAGAGCCCCTGTATCTAAGTGCCTAACTTAGTCAAACAAATTAAGATATCGGAACGATCAGAAACACGCAGTTACGCTACAGCCTTTATCGATTCCTGAGTGGAAATGGGAAAGGATCACGATGATTTCTGTGACAGACTTCCTGTGACACGAGCGACATGGATGTTATTCGTTGGTTGTGGATAGATTGGACGGAGTCACTCCACTTCATTGCTAATAATAATAAATTATCTCTAGAAAAATATGTAATGATTTGTGTGTGATGAGATTGTGAGGTTACATGGCGCACTGTAGCGTTCATTGTATTTGATGAGATCCCCCGGCCACTTATTCCTACCGGCGTCATAAGACACGGCACCTCGGGACAGCATTCTTGATCGCTTCCACCCAAATAGTACGCATGGCTAATCGGGGAGAGAAACCATTCGTGACCCCAAGATATGTTTATAAACAGATGAAAGCTTAAGGGAAGTCGGATATCATCGAACACTCGATAGAGTTCTGCCTACAACACGAAGTTATCAAATTAGTACCGTATGGGCAACCCATGAGGCAATGTATGGCGTAAGTTGAACCCTGGGCCTCATCGGACCGCGAAGTGGGGAGAGAAGATTAATTTGGCTTAGATGATTTAACCGCTATTACGAACCGGTAAATCAAACATGACACGAGCGTTGAATATTGGTGCAAGATGGATGTTAAAGTTGAGCGACAACCCGCCGAGACCGCCGCGCTTTCTCGAGAGAAGTAATCAAGTCTTTTGTAAGACATTTCACCTTTGGGAAAGGTGTGTTGAGATTTGGGTGAAACAAGGCAAGCTTAATCCGAGGTGATACTGACCTGCATGAAATTGTGAGCAAGGTGGTAAATGCAGCCATGCGTAAGTTGAAGGCTCCCGTAATTACTGGCGATCATCCATGATTCATTCCACAGGATCTGGTATAGTCATGAAATACATCCCTTAATCCTTTCACATGCATTGAGAGAGCAAATGGCTGCAAGCCAAAGATACTCTGGACCTTCATGGTGTTATGATAATCGCGGTGACTTCATGTAGATCACAAGGAATGCAAGTGTTTGAGGACTAAGGTGATTCCTTTTGCTGTAAAGTCTCTATGAAGAATCATGAGAGGGAGACTCATACCGGGCGAGGCTCATGCGCCGCACCCCACTTATTTCCCACATGACAGGGTATTTTCCTTCTTCTTCCTTTCTTGAGGTTTAGTTATTCAACATTTCATAGACCCAAATGTTCCTGGGAAGGAGGAGACTACTTCAACTCACCTCAGAGAGCAGGTAAATAAAGATATGAACCTGGGGAGCAGATGGCATAATCTTGGCGCCATTTTATATTAGTTTTGTGGAGCTGTTACAATGGAAAAACCAGAACCGAGAATTTAGGTACTTAGTGCAAGGGTGTGTAAATTCAAAAAAGGATACATGGTATACATAATTTGAGAAGATAATATGTCATAAAAATGAAAAATAGAAGGGATGTTGATATCAATATTAAAAAGATGGAGACCCAAAAAATTTAAATCAAAAAGGATAATACATGTAAATATCAAGAAAGCTTATGTGCAAATATTAAATATAGATGGAGACTAAATGGAAAATTGTTCAGAAGTTAATATTATAACAATGGAAAATGAAACCAAAAAGTCATTTATTCCAAAAGAATGGTTTAGGAGAGTGATAAAGGGATGGCGCGAAAAAGTAAATACATACATAAGGGAAGAGAATAGAATGAGAAGAAGAAGGAGGAGGAGAGAAGTCCAAAAAGGACAAGCAAGGTTGTCTTAGAACAGATGTATGACTGGATTCTGTTATGAAGTGATAAATAGGATGTTCTTTTGGTCTAGTCACAGGCAAAAAGACCACAAACCTTGAATTATGCTGGGGACATGAGACAAAACCCAATGCATAGAAATAACCATGGAATCCTCTTATTTTAAGTGTATGGTTTTATGCATGAAATTGATGACCTCAGTGAGTTCCTTTACTTTTCGTACTCTAGGGTTTTGTGGTTTAGTGCCCAAAATCACCAATTCAAGTGTTGTGTTGGTTTGGATGAATCTTCGCAAGTTATTTTGATGGAATCGTTGCAAAAGGGAGAATGTTAGGTTTTAAAGGGAAATTTACAAACTCTTGTAAAAACCCCTGTAGTTTAGCTTCTGCCATATTGAATTTGTAATCATCCAAATGAATTGATTCTTAATCTGTAAAGAACACAAGAGATAGGCTACTAAATGTATAGAATGGGAACTAAGAGAAAACTAGAAGCCTGCGCCCCCAAATAATGGACTGCAGGAGCTCAGCTCCAATGATTATCCCCTCCTGGGTATGGTTGCAGTAATTTTCTGGCCATGACGTGAGTTTCACCCATCCAAATTGAGTGATTTAAAATTTGCAAATGAGACTCCCTTAGGAATAAGTTATCTGAAGGAAGTGCATGCAAATTGTGGGGTTTCAAAAAGCCTGAAGGGTGGCCTGTCAAAGTGAGCCAAAGCAGATTCTGTTCTGCCACTATATAATCTAGATATAAAATGTGGCCAATCTGAGCCCTGGTAGATCCAAATTGGCATCTAAATTGGGGGAGAAGAAGAAAATCCAAGAACTATAGCTTCAAATGAGGGAAGAAACTAGCCCCCAATCTATGAGTTAAGGATCCTTAGAAAATCTGGCGGATGAACAGTAGTGGTGATTCAGAGCGAGCTGGAGTCAAACATGTTATAACTTAGTAGTGTTGAGCAGGTCCCAGGAGAAGGGGAACTCAAAACTTAAAATTTAAAGAGATGTCACTGGGACATAAGAACACCTGATCTGAGAGTTTCAGTAACTTCGAAGATGACCGCCGAAATGGAATTCCTTTGAACGCGTGCGTCTATAGAGGCCGTTAAGTACGTCAATAAAACGAGGCGTTCTTTTGGGCTTTTAGTGCTCAAGGGTAATTCATTTTACTTTAATGAAACGCGGTGAATTAAAATAGAGGTTACATCAATGCAGTTGTATTTTCATGGTGGCGCGCACCGAGCCAAATGCCTAATGGTGAGGGTGACGGGAGCGACGGGCCCACGTAGCTCGTAGAGACGCTGACGGAGACGCGATCTGCCGCGGCGGGTCCGCCACCAAAGATACGACGTTCCACTCTTATGTAAATAAAGGATGTTAGTAATCGAATATGGTAGTTAAGAAAAACATGGAAAAGAGAGAGTTTTAGGAATTAAAACCAGTTAGACGGTGCTTTACACCTAGCTTTTGACACTAAGTAATGTACCAAAACCCATGTATATCTTTAAGATATAATGAGAGTTAGGCTGCTATGCATCACAATAAATTCCACCATAGTCGCCAATAAAGAGTACCAAAGTAACACGACGATGCGCGTTAAAATTCATCCTAGGGGTTGCTCTCATTGTAGAAAGCAGTGGCGCTTGGCGTTTGCATACTGCATAATTCCTCGTATGACTTAGTTGACATTTTGTATAGTTTGGCACTACGTGGCGATGCAAAGAAATTCCGTCGTGAGCTGCCCAGAGTTTGGTTATGCCAATCAAATTACGATGCAGCAAATCCCCGCATTGCAGTTGCCCAAGATATGCTTGAGTTTTTCCAGCAGCGCATGCGTTAAACTGGTGAACGTAGTGGTTTGCACGACTTAGTGCTCTGATGCCAGTTTTAAACGCCCGTGGTGCCAAAATAATTAAAGGATACGCCATAGGCGCTTTTACCATAAATTGTAAAACAAACGTGATAAATTGTCATGTTGCAAAGATGTGATGAAAAGTATCTTCGCCATGTCTAACCTTTGTTTGTTCATTTTGGTGCCATATATATATGACACTCACTACAGGCTATCATAGATTTGTCAGATTATCATTTTGTTGTTCATAGTGGCATGATTTATGACTCAAGGATGTAAAACTTTATGCATATGATATAAGAATGAACAAGATATATTTAGATTCGAAAATTTGTAATATTTGTAAATATTCGGTAAAACACACGATGCACGGCTCTTGGAGAAAAACATGTCAAGTATGAAATTTGGTTTGATTGATCCTTTTAACTTATATTATTGAGGACCAATAGAGAGTCCTTATGGATTGTGAACTTGAATTTGGAAAATATTGGGAGTTTATTTTTTGCGTCGCAAGACTTTCGCAGCCTGGCTTAACACCGCATAATGCTATGTCGCCGATTTTCGTTAAATCTAGAAGGTGCAGAGGATTTTGAGCTTTAAAAGTGAAAAATAACTATATTTTTGAAATGAATATATATATAATAAGTTTTTTTGAAGTAATATATATTTAAAATTATTATATCATTGTATATATGCTATATGTTTTTGGCTCCTTAATTAGTAATAAATGATGTATCATTAAAATATTAAAATATAAAGATAAAGATAAAAATATATTTATAATAATAATCAGACTTAAAAATAGTTTTTTTCACTGATAAACATAAATTCAATTGATATTAATGATCAACATATTTATTTTCAAAAAAAAAAAACTTCAATGATATTTTATGATAATTTTATCAATAAATTATAATATAATAATTTACATTATCATAAATTATAAAATAAAAAAGTTGTTACAATATTAGAGATCAAAAGATGATGCGCGATTGAAGAAATCGCCTTTGAAAAGAAGGACTGCACGGGGCACAAAGTCCGCTTGAAAAGCAAAGGTACTTCATTTTCATTCTGCAGCCGTAGAATCAATTTCAGAATGTTAATCATAACACTTGGTGGATTGACTCTTGGTTCAACAATCCATGTTTCAAATACCTTGCAGCTTCAGAAACCTCAAGTACAGCCGCTGGCAAAGGAACGATACATCCATTCGTGGGTGAGGGAGGTCAAGCCTCACATGTGGAAGCCATCGAAACTTGTCGTTTGAGCTATCGAGAGGTGCTGAATTTGTAATCGGAGAAGACCTTCTATGTTTCAGTTTTTTCTAGGGAATTTAAATTTCAATATCGCTTACTTGTGCTTTAGGAATCCCTATAATCGCTCGGACATTAGTTTAAAATTTTTAATAAAATCGGTTATTGGATATGGTACTCTATATGTCTCTATTCAGTACATCGGTAAGATAAGAATTCTTATAACAAATATTAAGTTTAACTAGTGGAATTAAAAAAAAAGCGTTATGAATGAAGAATCATCCTTATTATGGCACCGGAGATTAAGACACATCTCCATTCGAAGAATTAAAAGGTTTGTGAATGAAAGGGTACTCAAAGGCTCTAGAATTTAATGATTTTTGAGACATGTTTGATTGCATTAAGGGAAACCAAACCAACAAGTAAAAATGGTGCAACAAGGGAGTAAACTTTGTTAGAAATTATACATACAAACATTTGTTGTCCCTGATATGGATGGTAGTGGACAAAACACTTCATCACCTTCATTGATTGACTACTAATGCGTTACATGTATCTCTACATGCTTCGCTCTGGGCGGAGGATGAAGCCGCTGAAGCCTTTAAGGTATTCAGTTGAAGTAGAGTAGAAAAACAATGCAGAGAAGCAAATAATGCAGAAAGTAGTGGTATCGATAGTGGAGTTTCGTATCAAAGCGATCACCCTCGCTTAGCTGAGTATTCAAGGTATTCAAGGTTGAAACTATTCGGGAGGTGTGATTGGCTACATCTAACGTTGACTTCAGCGAATGAAAGTGGACTTAGAAAGTCCACATCAAAGTTACATTTTATGCTAATAGGTGGAGCTTGTCTTGAGGAGCATGGAGTGTAATTCTGACAACCGCCATCCACGGTTGAGCCTGCTTTCCCGGCTTTGAGGCCACTTAATACGCGTTTGGCTCAAGAGTTTTATAGCCGGCTCCGGGAGTCATTGATTCTATCCAAAGGCCACTGAGATTATATTGTGACAACTCAACTGCTATTTTTCTGGCTAAGAATGAAAAAAGTGGGAGTCGAAGTAAATAAACACATTGACATAAAGTACTTAGCCATCTGAGAACGCAGCAAAGAACAAAGCGGTCATCGGTTAACATGGTAATCACACCCAGTTAATGATTGCAAACTACTTTTAAAGGTATGTCAAGATCGACCCCCGTGAGAACATAACCAAATGGGATTTGGAGTCTATGTAGTAACTTCAAAGTTTTCTGTGCTGTAAGATATTCGTTATTAATGAAACTCCTATTCATTTGATGTTTCACATAAAGGTGTATTACATCCAAACAAGTCAGATAGAGAAATACTATTAGTTTTAATCTAGGAATAAACATAGGGTTTATTCATATAAAGTTAAAGGTTGTTAAAGGGACATATATTGTGATACATGGAATATAACACTCACTTTAGAGGACTTGTTGTCATGATTTATACGTTTATTCCCTATTAAGGTGATGTTGAATTTACGTGGACCAGGCTGAGAATGTTGGTTTCTCTCCTCGTGTAAACGGTCATACGATCTTTTAAATAGTGGCCCATGCCACCATAAATTAATCTTTATAATAATTACGAATAATAGAATGCATTAATGGAGATTTAATGCATAATACTATATAGGATGATGGTTTCTATATTAAAAGTTTTTTCTTTATCAGTCCCCGCTACTGTGTTTAGATACCGCTCGGGCCTTGTTCCGGACACCATTAGGAAGAGAGCGGAGATACCTGTGCACCGTAAGATCCCAACGAGCCTGTCAAAGATTCTTTTCCAACAATGTGGTGGAGGTGGGTCCCAACACCTTTCTGCTTTTTTTTTTTTCGGGCATCTAGTGAGATTGCAAAGTCTTACAACATTACTCTAATTAGATTTTAGGGAACTCGCTGGAATCAGTGGAACTCACGCTTTGTCCGATTAAGAAGTCGATTTCTTAGCTAACCCAGTTCATAAAAACTTTAATTTCGTGACACGCCTTTGTAATCGTATGTTTTTATTTTACATAGAGTGAAATCACAAAATCAATAACAATTTATTTTTTTTCTAGAAACATGAAGGCTTATTCAACTCGTATTACAAAGGATAAAAGTAATGACTTTTTTTTCTTTTTTTCTTTTTTTTTTTTTTTTTTATGTCTAATATCATAAACACATAAGACCTACTATGCACAATTGGAACCCATTTTAAGGCCGCTTAAAAAGTGTTTCTCAACCTCAGAATACTTCTAAGTATTTTTAAAATAAAAATGATGCCTTGTAATATTTTAAAAGTACTTTGAGATTTAAAAAAAAAATATTTCAAGTGTTTTTTTTTAGGAGAAGCATTCTAAGGTGGCTTTAAAAAAAAAAAACACTTTAAAGGTTTTCAAAGGTTTCTAAAATATTCATTATTTTTGCACTTCCTGCCTGTCTCAACTCTTTATTATTTATAATCTCAAATACTCAAACTCTTTTTAACAACATCCAAACCTACTCAAAATCCCATTATCTTCTCCTTCCCAAGCAATGCTTGGTTGGCTTGAAATTCAAAATTTATGTAGAATTTTATAATACAATGATTGTATTAGTCCATTTTTTTATAAATATTATTGAAATAATTTTTCCTACAATCATAAATATAATTATTTTATCTATTTTATCTATTTATATATATATTGTGATAAAAAATTTATTTGCACAATATTTTCTTTTTCTAAATTAAATTGAATGTCCTTTTTAGGTAATTAAGCATTATTAAAAAATTTTATACACACGCTTGTGTTATAATCAATTTTCTAGATTCTTCTAAAGCTGCTTTCGACTAGTGGGTTCCACTGGCCAAGCCACCTAATCGGAAGTAATGAGGCTCACAACCAGCTCGAATCGCTAATAGGCCCATTGATCGTCGTCAATAGGCTAGGTCTAGCTTTGCATTTTTTAAGGCTCGCGAACCAACCATGCTTCCTCAGACTTCAAGTGTACCGGTAGGGTCTCGAAGGAACAGCTTGAAGCCTAGATGTGCAGTGCTTAGTAGGCCTAAGAATTAAAACGCTATTTTTTAACGGATACTCACTGTGAATAATCCATAGTTTAACCGTCTTCTTAATTAGTCACACAACACACTGCTTAGCCAGGGCCAGCCTCATGTCACAAACTGGCCCACGGAGTATCCTATTATTGGCCCGATCATAAAGATAAGTCGGGACAAACAAATGAAAGTAAATGTTAAATTTAAAGCTCATACCTTCCACCATTTACAAATATTCCTAGCTCACTCCTTGGAGCAACAACTATTTTATTGGCAACAATTTCCGAGATTGGTGGGTCGACTGAGCTTTGAAACATTCCCTTGACTGTTAAGGAGAAGACATGCCCCCTCACTCAAGGCTCCACAAGATGTGTGCCTTGATTTTTCTTCATGCCGCTTTCGCTTCGGGCCATTTATCACAATGATCTAGAGGATTTATTGGAGGCTTCGTGATTGAGGCTTGACGAAGGAGATGGCTCGCCCTGCTTCTGGCGAAAAGGGATTCTATGGTTTGTAACTGATGTCTTCAACATTCCTCGATGGAGGTTTGAAGCTTGAAAGGACATTATGCTATACCTGAGTTGTTATTCCAGAGTAATCCGGCAGCCGCTGATTTCCTCAATCTCACTAGCAATTTATTTAAGGCCATTGTCATCAACATTTCCAAACTTCCATGCTTCAATGAAAGCTTCAAATGTGGGTGGCCACTTCCCTTCTCCCACTATGATCGATCTCAACCACGCTTCAACAACTCCACATCCACTTTCCTGCCAGGGATTAAAACTCACATGATCCATAAAAGAATTCTTCCTTAATGATCCCAAATGGTCGCCTAAGTGCAAGCTTTTTCATTTTCTCATTATCTAAAATATTAACACTACAATTTCTTTTCGTGTCTTTCTTTTTTTCTTTTCCTTACACTTTTCTGGCAACCGTAACTCAATTAGACAAAGACACCCACAATCCAAAAGCAAGGAGAAATTCAGACCAATACCAGTAGTTTCTCAGACAAATTTCCGTAGGAATCCCAAAGTCATCCCAAACCCGCCAAGAAATGCAGCAACCTAGTTCCGCGTTTCTATCCGCAGCCGCAGCGCAAGAAACATCGTTATTTAATTCTTTCCGCTCTAGCACCCCAAATCTGCTTATTACCATTTTTCATTTTGCCATTTATGCCAGAGGTGCCGCCGATTCCACCCGCATCGCTATCGCCCACAAAGCCACAAATGATGCTTGTTCGATTACCGCCGCACTTTCAGATTCCGTATACATCAAGGAGCAATTCAAATCCTAAAGCACTGTCGCACTTTCAGACCTGAATATAATAAAGGAGCAAATTCTCAAACAAAGGAATGACTGAAGCTTTGGCACAACAATTCTCCGGCAATGGTGGTGGAGGAGGAAGAAGAGTGGAGGAGGAGAATAACGCCCAAGACAACGCCTCCCGCAAATGGGTTCCACCTAGTCAATATGCAACGACCCACTGTAAATCTGGCTACTGTGATGGCGCGACAATGGTGGTGGAGGAGGAGGAGAAGGCGTCGCTAGTGGAGAAAGGAGAGGTGATGTAGGATAAAACCACTTTTTTGGGAAAATAATAAAAAATTTTGGGGGACTCAATTATATGACGACACATGGCAAGAGATGATGGGATCAAATTGTTTATGCCACATGTGATATGTTACAACATCGTAGTAATCGTCTCACTAAGTTTCAACCTTAGTCCCTTCCTTCCATATATATTTAACCTAACTCTTTAAACCAACTGAGTTAGACTTATTGATGACCTTTTATTTGATTTATATAATAAACTTTTAATAAAATATATGTTATAAATAGAGTTACATTATGTTTTTTAAAATAACATAGAAATAGGAGGAAGGTCAACAGCTAATGAAGGGCTAAAGTGTAACCATACTCCAAAACAAAGCCTAAATAGATCTGAATCCCTTTTCTAAAAACAGTTCGGACTGGGGTCATCCTCTAGTTCAGCAGGTCAATCTCCACTTAGGTATCGACGCGGCGGAGTTATGTACAATCAATCCACATCCCGCACTATCAAGAGATCGCGAGATAATAACAATAAGACATCGACAAGATCCGCGATATCGTTCGTTTTTCCTAACGTTACAACGATTTCATTCACATGACGTTATAAACCACGTCGAAGAAGCATTCGAAGAAGCAACCAGTTCATCTACGATCAGAGTAATCTCAGCAACAAAGATTTCATATCATCCATTAGCGCGCATGAAAAGATTGGTCCGGAAGGCCGGATGATTTGACCGGTATCGCTGCCTATCCCATTCTTGATCCTAATCATTGCTAAAGCCAGAAATCTCCCTCAAACCCCAAATAAACAAAGTGGGTCAGATCCACAAGGGCAGATGAAATCGGGCCATAACTCAAATTTAACGGGGTAATTAGTTTCAACTTCTTATTCACTGATGAACATGATCTGCACATCCGAAATTTGACAGAAGGAAGTTCCCAAAACCATATAGTAAATGATCCTCCTAACTTGGCAAACCTACTTCCAGCCTTTGACTTGACCCCTCGATCTCTGGCGAAAACATCTGTTAAGGAAGCCGGGACTCAGTGTCATACAAACCTTATACAAAGTCAATCCCTGAATCCCAGAAAGTGCAGTCTTATTCAAGCCTCAGAGAGGTGCCTGTCTCTGTTAAGCCCTCCAATCCCATTGCACAGTGGTGTTTGACAAGCATTCTATATCGGAGGCGCATAAAGTTCTGGGACACCACACTCTAACCCTAGTTACAATTTTAAAGCCATGAGATCCTCGTAACCCCGGAAGACAATATTTTATATGGATTTGGACCTGGGCATTGCGATGATGCGGTCGGCGCCGAATTCAGCCACTGGCGAAAACCGGGGTGATTGTTATAGGTCAAGCCAGTCGCCAGACTGAGGGAGTAAAAAAAGATCGCGGAAATGACCAACTTAACTATTTCCACTCCGCGATCTTTCCTAACTGACTTCAAGAAAGCAAAATGAAAAGAAGGAAGGATATAGAAACAATATGGATGAACGTTTATTGGCGATATACATAAACGATGTATCCCCGCATTTAATTTTGTCCGATGGGAATGGCTAATGTTTTTGTGTAGAACCGCGTCATGATTATCAACCAAAGTCACAAGATTTTCCTGATTAACCCAATCTTAACGATTCCATGTAAGCTCCCCGTCGGCAGACCATCTTCAGTCAGACTGCCACCACCCGGCGCAAAGAGACCCACTAACCCAAATTTCGCCTAGTGCTCATGTGTCAATAGATACGTTCGGAGCATCCTTAGCAAATCGACCGCTATCCATCAAGCCTATTTTCGGCCTTTATCCAATTCATCCAATTCGATAGCTCTGGCTGACCTTCGTGTGTTTAGATGATCAACCGAGCTCCATTGAAGTTCCGGCTTCCGTGATTTCGGATAAATTCCCCACATGGATGCAAACATCATATAATATAATCGATCACAACAAAGATTCCATATATGGTATGTGGATCCAAGAACAAATTTCACGTATAATTTTTCATAATCAAAGATGCTGCAGCCAACTTCAACGATCAAAACACACTGACTCACGCGACATTTTAAATAATTTTCAATGATATTCATATACAAAATATAATAATATCCAAATAAAAGTAATACTAACAATATAGGCTCAAATAAAATATCCAAATTAAATCCACGCGGTTCTTCAAGATCGAACAACAAAGTGGCTAAAACTCAGAATGATGAATCCACATAAATTGAATCAATATCCAAAAATCATTGAAAACTATATTGAATCTAAAACCCATCGTTCAGAATAATAATTAAATTGATATGTGCAAATAATAATTTTAATGTATTGTGTAAATTAATATCCAATTATTCTGATACATACAATATATGTTATACTAAATTATTGTTGGGACTAAACATCAATTGGGCATGTGGCCCAATGGTAACTCTTGCTGGCTTCTTATCGTCAGTTGAACCTTAAGTCCATGTTTTAGATGAAAGGAAGATTATCGAACAAAAAACTTACAAAGACAATTGGAAAAAAAAACCACAATAATCATGAAAGCTGATATTTGTAACATCTTTAGGTCCCTGGTTCAATTCTCCTTAAGGCATCCTTTTCTTATATTTTACTATTCTTATCCATAATAAGGTTATACTTATTCAGAATAGGTTTATGGCCAAACATTGCATTATCCGTGGATAAGTACTTCATCCATGCAACCAAAAGGAGGCTCCCTCCCGTCCTGCACGAGCCGTGGATCCGACCTCGCTTCGCACTTAATTAAACTTACATTTTTCCCATCAATAAAATGTGATTTTGTATACCAAAATTCATGAAAATTCATTTCCTAGTACCCTCGCCATAGTATTTTCATTCAAAAACATCACAAGGCAAAGCAAAAAATTATACTGGCTTTGAGACGGGGAATGCAGCAGCGCACCCATGCTTTTGATTCCACCAAAATAATATCTGCAAAACATAATAAATGATAAAAGATTCTACTCACCGCCATTGCTTCTTCTTCACTGAATCTGATAATCGAAATTGGGCTGTTCTTCCAAGATTCCTTTCACATCTACGATGGTAAAATATTCTAGTGAATGCAAACTTTAGGGACCAACACAATGCTCGGCCAATATTTGCAAACCTCCTCGCCCCATCGTTAGTAACTGAGAACGACCGTAAATCTTAAATTTCTGACGGAGCAAACATTTCTTCACATATGACCATCGACATGTTCAAGGTGTAGCCTATATAGACCACACTTTGTTGAAGACGCCACAACAAAATGCAATTCATTGACATGTTTTAAAGTATGGTCGATATGGACCACACTTTGCGAAGGCGGCGCGCGAAAGCACCATTCTTACTCAAAAACATCCATACCTCTTTAGTGCGCAAATTTTATTTAATGTAAAGTGGTTATTCCACACATCCGAAGTTTTAATTGCTTTGTGATTTCATCGTCGTCTTCGCTTTTACGCAGGGCTTGAAATGCTCTTGTTAATACCTTTTCTGATATCATTTATTTGTGGATGGATTCAACCGGCAAAGCGCGATTCAATCATAAAAATCGTATCATGGTCGGCAATATGTTGTATAATTAGAGTCATATGTATTCTGGTCACTATAGTATTATCAAATTTGTAGGTTTTAAGCGCATTCTCATTGTACAATATTAAACTGGATTTTGTTTCATCTTTATATGGTTTTTGTTATAATTTGATTTTGTGATGTATTGTTAATTTCACTAATAAAATTACTTTCTTTTGAAAAAAATTGGTTTGCTGAGTTGGAGTTCCAATCGATTGCTTCTAATTCTGATCTGGTCAATAGCAATCAATTTTAGACTAACCTTCCCTAAATCGCATATAGTTTGCCACTCAATGGGAAAAATTATTTTTTCAAAAAAGGCTTGTTAGGTTTAAAGTTGAGTTCCAACTCATTGTTTCTTAATTTGGGACTCGGGTTAAGCTAGCAATCAATGACTCACTCGCCAAATCGTGATATATATATATGTGCATTTTTTTTTTTTACTTAATGTCAATAAAAACTTTATTTAAATTTTAATGTCGAGTAAGGCTTCTAATTGTTTTAAATACTAAAACGTTGTTTTTTAATATTTAATTTTTATTATGCTAAGTCGTTGGTTTTATATGCTTATAATCAACATCTTAAATATATTAAAAATATTTAAGGAAATATTTGTCTGTAATGATGATATTCTTTATTTTTTAAGAACATAACATTTGGTTAAATACCTTAAATAACTCAAAATTAAACTAATCATTTCCATATTTTTCTTCTTAAAGAAATTGTCCACACTGACAAAAAAACCTTTATTATTTCATGTATTTACATATATATCTTTGAAAATAAATTACTATTTTTATAAGAAACAATATATTATTTTTATCGTGTTAAGGAAATAAAAATAATAACAAGGATTATAGATTTCTGAAACTAATTTTCTAGCTGTCTTTTCCCCCCAATCACTCCTATTTATGATAAAATAAAATAAAATTGTATATTAACATATTTTATAAAAAATTAAATGATAAATAATTTTATTATTATTCTCATTATTACAAAAAATAATATTTATTTATCTATTTATTACTTTATATACAAAAGAGTTATATAAGGAAAGATATATATATATATAAGATATATAAGAAAGAGTATAATATTTTTAATTAGTAATAGTTTTCGTATTTTAAAATATTTTGAAGTGACTTTGAAGTAGATTTCAGCATTTTAAAAAATATTTTATATAGATTTTAAAATATGTTTTCTGAATAAAAAACAAATATTTAGCTTTTTCACTAAAAAATTTAAAAATTCAGAAAGAGCAGCAGGCCAAAAATTAAAAAAAAAGCAAAGAAAATAATCTCATGTTGAAAAGACAAACCATATCAAATGATGCAAGGTTTGAATATTGCACCATCTATTAGGTCCTCAAATGATATTATCTCTCTTCTGTTTAATGGAATGAGGCATAAAATGTTAAACGCTTTGGCGAATATGAGTAAGAGCCAGAAAATCATAAAGACAGCTTGTTTCTTAAACCAAAGACCAAGGATTCAAACCAGAAACGAATTTTTTTTTTTTTCAAAATCCAGAAGTAAATGACCTTACCGAAGACGATATCGCCCCGCCACTTATGACTTATGACCGCGATACTTAATGAAGTCATGTTTACAAACGTTGATACGACTTTGCGTGTGCATGATAAACCCGCGATAGTCATCGCGTTAACAAAATGAACAATATTTATACCGATAATGAAACGGAATACAACATCTAACTGGTTGCCATAAACAACGAATCTACGCCGAATCACTATGAAATACAGGAGCATCAGTCGGTGAACATTTATCAAACAGATATTATCAAGTCCGGCTTTCATTGTGCATAACGGTTTCCAGAAGTGGGTAATTTTTGAAGGTTGTAGGCACGACGTTTCCAACATCATACCTTTGTTCCACCTTATAACATTTTGTCATCGAGAAGGGAAGTTGCTATTAGAAGACTGGGTCAGATGCCAGAATTATGCAATTGTGTTATGAAGCTTGATCCCACCCTTATCCTGATCATTGTTTGATTGGGAAACTCTTTCGTAGACCAGCCTAAGAAATGGTCATAGAACTGCTCACAAGAAAAGCGGGCAGATATGGAAATAGTCTCACCAGAAACTCAATTCTGAATTGGGTAATTTGATCAAACAAGTGCATAAATTTAATAATAATTATCTGGGAAAAGAAAATGAAAGTGGAAAAGAAGCGCAAGGAGATAAAAAGAGAAATTACTATGGATGGAATGCCAGGATGGGGCAGGTGATATAAACATATCCCTGCATGACTGGTCCCATGGCTGGCCAATGCTTTCAGTGAACCCAAAATGCATCATCAACTGTGCCGGCACTCGCATTAATCCAATCATTCCCTAGAGGGGCTCCCACTGGAGTCCCAATCTCCACACCCCTCCCCACCAATGTAAACAAAGCATCCCTCGTAAAACAAACAGTCGCTATGAAAGAACTCCAACAGCTTTCACCCATTCCATAAGCCCGCCAGAAGAATCATCTGGTCGTATTCGCTTAACATCATTACTTCATGGGTGAGTGAGACCAATTTCCCTCACTGCAAAATCTCACCAGTGTTTCGGGCGCACAGCTGGTGATATTCGCAGTATCCTTCAGCAAACACCAGATCATCCATCAAAGTCGGCTTCAGTTTTCAATCAATCATCCAACGATAGCCTTCGCCGGGAATCGCAGGTTGATGACGATCAACACCTGGATGCCAATGAAGTCTTCGCTCCGGTGTATCGATTTCTGTGCCTCTAAATTGCAGTCGTGTCCGGACTTCAGTAACGTCATCGATGTAGATAAAGAGCGATCCCATCGCGCTTTATCATCTGGGTTCCTCCCTCAAAGATGCGCCCGAATCTTCCATCTGAACTTGCCTCGTGCAAATCCCAGGTTTTATAATCTGGCGATTCGCAACACACCCTGACGCATTATTGTATAGAATTTCATTGTGTTTAGCTTCCTAATCTCAAAACACACTGGGACAGTCCAGATCAGGTATGGAGCCCTTCCTGAAAATAATCTCAATATGGTAATAAAACTGCAACAACATAAGAGCACAAAAAATTATTTTAAAAGCTCAAACAGGACTCACCTCACCTCACCTGAGTCGTCATGATTCCTTCCTTAATGTTAGAATGATGTCCCAACCCTAGCCTTGTATTGACTATTTTTGCAAGGAATATTATATAGAGAATTCCTAGCTGTTAGTATTATTATTATAAATACAGACTTTTAAAGACGCGACAATTGCTGGTAAATATCCCAGCCTAAATATTATGGGTTGGTGAGGAGAAAAGCTATGAGAGAGAGATCAGCCAAAACGCCATAGTCCCAGCCAGACATGGTTTTGAGGATCTGAGAGCCTTGCTGATACTTCCCCAGTAACATGAGCATTCCAGGCCTTTAACTTGTGACTTCTTCCAAATACTGCAATGTTTCTGATACTTAATCCTGAAAATTTCATATGTGCTAAGAATTATGGCACCTTCATCCGGATAGCACATCAATTAAACTATGAATAAAACCCCCTGGGATGTGATCTACTTGAATCTCACTTTGTGTTCCTTGAATTCATATTCCTTTGCGGCATCAAAGCTTTAATAATCATAATAAAATGATACCTGCAGCCCAAGTCAGATCCTAGAAGAATGCGTCACAAGAATAATGTGAAGATATAAAGATAAAGAATTTTAGTCCAAGGTGAGCCCATGCCTCAAATTCTTTTTGTATTAATTTCTTTTTATAAGAATGTTATGTAAGATAATCTTAAGTTAAGTATTATTACACATATCAGGTTTCTTTATACAATACATGCTTTGTTAAGTAATATCCCCAAGTAAATATTCATGAGCTTCATGAGAAAAAGTCACATTAGAGACACTGCAAAGGTTATTTTTGTGTAATATTAAGGTTTTAGAATTGAGAGTTTTGTGAGGACGGTCAGTACAGTGGATAATCTGAGGTTTTGCATCTGGGGACTTCAGTCGTCAATACTTGAATACCTAATCTTCTACTCTTATGTTTTCAAGAATAGTGGAAAGGATTCTCCCATTCAGATGTAGGCATGATTAGTCGACAACGTTAAAACCCCTCGCAATATTTATATTGACTTTTGTCTCACAGTTCTTGAATTTATATTCATACGCACTCAAAGCCTGGGATTCATAATATCAAAACATGTCAAAAGAAAACAAAACAAATCAAATAGAAATCATAAGAAAAACAACGCACAGATTCTTAACCACTGTCTTCCATATAGGCCAATCTTCATTGCAAATACCTTCAACAACTCTAATAGTGGAACAAACTGTCCTCTCACCAAAAAGAAGTCCTTGACTTTCTTTAAATAAAATGGCACGGAACAAATTTCCAGCAGAGGTGGATCAACCCCGGGACCCCTTCAATCCATTCTACATCACGAGCAACAAACCACCATCATGGTGACTTCTGGTCCCACTATGAATATCATCCTTCTTAACAAGACCACTATTCAAAAACAAAAAACAAGAACCCAAGCTACATCGTCAAACGCTGTTAACCCATAGCCAACTAATCTAAACAAGAATTTGAGATTAAGTAACATACGCAATGGTTGAATATATAACTAATACAAGCCTAACAAAATGTGTTAAGAATCAATGATGCTACATTGGTGTTTGGTTTACCTTCAGATGTGAAGGTAATGAGAGGGTGGAGTGGAAGCCAAACACAGAGGATTCCGGTTAAAATATCAGGAATGGATTTGATGAGAAATTGTGAAACACCCTCCTTTGATGATTCCCAATTAAAACCCTTACATTCAAACCCCACCAAGATTATGATTTCATACACACAAAGAAACACATAAGGAGGGAGAAAAAGAGAGATTATACATGTAATGTCTAAACAAAGGTTGGTGAAGCCGCTGCCATTGTTGGGAGAGGATGATGGTGGAAGAAGGGGAGACATGAGAGGGAAGTATTAATATAAATAGATTATGTTCGATTTTTTTATTAAAGAAAAAAAAATAATATGCTAGAGGAAATGGGACGAACGTAAAAATCTTGACTAAATATTATAGTTTGGGAATTTGACTATAACTGCGGTCCAAGTCTATCAATACTATTATGATTAACTCCTCTATTACTGCAGTGGCTTCCGCTACGACACCTCCCTTATAAAAATCCATTTTCAATTCCATACCCTTTCCATGTCTCGTAGTTTTCTTAACTCCAACGTTAACGGAATACTAATATTCGCCATGCCAAGTCAAGTGAGGAAATGGGACGAACGTGGGGAAATCTTGACTGAAATATTAGGTTTGGGGAATTGACTTAATTGAAACCAAGTCTATCAACACCATTACAGATCAACTTCATTGGGGTGCTTCCACATGACACTCTTATAAAAACCATTTTCAATTCCATACAATTCTTCTATGTCTCGAGTTTTCAACTCCTACGTTAACGGAATATTAATATTCAGTTTCAAGTGATGAATATCCTGGTCAACAAATATATACACCCCGGCGTCTAGAAAACAAGTTCTTGAACTTACTGTTTAGGAAACCCTCAAACCTCTTACAAACTTTCTATACGTACATAAATCAGGTAATGGTATCTTCAATGGCTTTGAGGGGACTCAAACCGGTGACTATTAGGGGGTTTTTCCTATATGTGTGGCTTAGTTAAAAAATAATATTTAAAATACGATGTTTAAAAATATTTTCACCCTACAACGCTTAGTTTCGATTAGAAAGAGATAGTTAAAAATCGTATTAAGAAACGATTTAATCTTCAATATCTTTTCAATATAGTCTTTGAAAAGACAATTTCTCTTTAGTTCATTTCTTTCTTTAGTCCATTTAGAAATCGATTTTGAAAAAAGATGATTTTCAATTCAGAAATCGCCTTTCAAAAGACTATTTTCTTCACCGGCTCTTTCTAAAAGACGATTTCTAATATTGCAACAACTTTTTTATATAATGGATAATAAATTATTATATTATAATTTAAAAAGATAAAGTTATTATTATAAATATAAGATGTTTTTTTTTTTTAAAATAAATAAGGTCATGTTAATATCACTAATTTATGTTTGTCAAGATTATTTTAAACTATTTTGTTAAAAAAGATCATTTTAAATTATCTTTGAAAAATTTATTTTAAATTATAGTTATTATTATAAATATATTTTGTTCTTTCTATCTTTATATTTTTAACATTTTAATGATACATCATTTTATTACTAATTAAAGAATAAAAAAAAATATATATAACATAAATACAATGATATAATAATTTTAAATATATATTATTCAATATATATATATATATATATATATATATATATATATATATATATATATATATATACTTGAGAGAGAGAGAGTATATATATATATATATATATATATATATATATTATAAAATTAATATGTTTATATAATCGGTTTATATAAAAATAGTTATATCAATTATGATATAGTATTTATAAATAGTAATATTTTGAAAAATTTAATATTTGATATTAAAAATAGTATTATTTATCAATTGAAATATTAATATGTAAAAAGTTTATGAATATTTTGATCTATTTCATTATTATTTTTACTTAAGGATTAAGAAACAACTATTATCAATTTTATATCTATGCTATTCATAGTAAAAACTCATAACATTTCCTCTATACTTGGTTTAGTAGGATTTTATGGAAAGCAAGTGACTTGGTAAGAAATGAGCAACATGTTTCAAAAGGAGAATTAATCGAAAGTGTTTCACAACGTGTCATTGGGAAGATGAATCTTCTTATATATATCACTCATCTGACATCAAATGGCTTAACTCCAATATGGTTGCATTCTACATTCAAAGAAGTTGGTTGGCACTCCGAATCCGAGTTGGGAAACGGCAGTTATAACCCCACAAGCTGGGAGAAGAAAACAAGTTGAGAGCGTACTCCACCTGCCGCGACCTCGTGAGCGACAGGTGTGTTGCCACTCCGTCCCAATAGTGGATTTTGCTCAATCTATTTTTCTTTCAAATGTCGGGTTATAAATTCTTCATTTTAACTCGGATTTGAGTGTGTGAGGTTTTGTTGGAAAACTCTTTGACTGTAGAATGTAACCATGTGTATAGTTGAATGATGAGTATATAAACTACTCATTACATACCTATGTTTTACTTAGTTTTTAGTAATGTTTTATGTTAAAATGTTTCTAATGCTCTAAATGTCATTTATATCAGTCGATTCCATTTGATGGAATTGTGCGACTGGGAGCAAAGACAAATGGAAAAGTGGCAGTGCATCCAGCAAAATACACAAAGATATATGACCTTTCAATTTTTCTGTATTAATGGGGGAGATCATTTGGCTCTAAAACATCTACAGAATCATTACATCTGACTCACAAGCTTCCAATACATTCAAGATCAACACCCCAGTATCTCTGACAAGGGAGAGATACATATTCAAGAAGTTAAACAAAACAGTTGGAATCATTTGAAGAATAACAAACTGTGTCACTCATTGCATTTTAAACCCAGAAATGACATCTGATGGAAATGTTCTGGTGTATGGATTCCTGACTCAAGATCTTTCGAAAAGTCCAAGAACGCTGCCCTGTGGAGTTCAAGTGAGAGAGTTATGGTCAGGCAAATGAATGAAGAGATGAGCATCACATGGGCCACACACTGTGGACCCTACGCACTCAAGGCGTTCGAGGAGCATTATAGTTTTTATCACAAACATGGTACGCCAAGCTACTACTCCACGGAAACCTCCATGCACTTGCACGGCGTAAGAAAATAGAGCCTCCCACTTGATCCATTTGGAGCCCATCCGAGGGGATTTCATTGGGGGGTATAAATTGGACCTCAGGAGACATAAAACGAGGGGACCGAAGATAGAGAGATAGGCGTGGAGACACCTTTTTAGGGGCTCTTAGGGATGAGAGCCTAGGGGTTTGCAGCGATCACTCAAAGCTGCTGCGCGACGCCAGCCAACATCCCGCCTAGTTTTCTCTTCCATTTTCTTTGTTTTTCCTTGCTTTTCCTTTAGAATGTTTTAGATTAGTTTCTAAGGTTTTGATGTGAAAAAACTCCCTTCAAACCATTAATTTTAGTTTTAATACTATTTCTAACTTAGCCTCTGTGCTATTATTGAATGTCTTATCTTCATTCCTAATTCCATGATTGTATTTCGATCAACATAGGCAGCTGCTTCAGGCTAGTGGTTTCTCAAGATCGTAGAGATAACAAACCTAGGGGACATGAATAAGATTCCGCATAACCAATCATAGAGTAGAGATGTTGTGGTTTTATACGTGGCATTAAGGCACCAATGCATTCAAGAGTTATAGGGTTTGAGGTAGAGAGGTCACACCCACTCTTGGGGGATAGGGTGTCGATGCTCAGATCAACATTTACAAGATTAACTTTTCATCAATAAGGCTCTGAAAACTATTAGCACAATATTTTAAAACATCATTTGTAAGATTCGTGAAAATTCCAATTTCAGAAAAGGGCAAAATCGCATCGGATAAAATTAAAAATTTTCTAGATCTTGATGACAAAATAGATACTAATAGCGAATTGTTCGCTTTAAATCTAGCTACCACGTCGGCTCAATTCCAAGACAAATGTGACTTCAGAATGCTTTTCTTCGAGAGACATCAGTACTGTGCCGTAGAATGACATTTTGATGTGACAAAGTCACAGATGGGTCATGTACCATGTTACACAAGTTGCATGAGTAGAGAAACATGGAACGACGGCCGAGATAGTGCCAAGTTTCAAAATATACAGAGCAGGACATAGATGTCATTTTGTAAATTTTAAATGAGGAAAAGACGAAATAGCCAATAGTGTCATCCTCTACCTTCAAATTGAGACTAAACGTGGAAGAACCAGAAAGAGATAAAGTTAGGTTTTTGAGGGTTTTTGTGACACTTCTCAGAGAGAGAAAGTGCGCCTTCTCTCTAGATTTCCTGGCCAACCCGACCGGTCGGATTCTTCCGAACAAGAAGGAGTTATTCTACACAAAGGAGCCCACGCGTGGGTTCCTGCCTGAGGAGTTTCACAAACTCCGTGAGGTAGGAAGTTTTATCCTACTTGTTTTACTCTTGATTTAAGTGTTTTGTGATGTTCGAGCCGATTGAGGCCGTGAGTAAAGTCGCTTTTGACTGCTCCAAATCTCGAACCGAAATGTGGAATTTTGGAACACTTTTCTTGGTCAGTCCGTATCAGTTTAGAGATTGATTTGGGTATTTTAAACACACTAGCAAATTCCAGCTGCCACCTCTTCCCACTCATGTTTGCATAAAGAGGCCTGAAACGGGTATTTGGAATTCGTTCCAGAAGGCAACCGATGTTGATTGCTGCCCAACGCACGACAGCCCCACTTGAAAGCCATTGGGACTGTTAAAAACAGTCCCGGTTTGTGCAAATAATCAAAAAGGTCCATGCGCCGCTTTGAAATTACAGAAATGAATGGTTTAGATTTGTGTGAAATGGATAGGTTAATGCATGAACTTCTTGTATTAGGATGTCACAATTATATGGAATATAATGCAGTAGCGGGCCACGGAGATGAGATCGTGTTTAGCTCAAGTGAGCCAATTCGGGCGACATGATATTGCCGAATCACAATGCAGAAGCGCAAAACCGTAAATCAGCAAACATGCTACGATGGTATATTTGCAATTGCTGTATATACAAAGAAATGACATAATGCATCCATATGCAATAGGTAGCCTAGAAATTAGTGATACATGACATGAAAATTGAAAGAAAATGAAAACGTTTTTTGAATGGAATGATGAATTTTCTGAGAACGGGTCAGAGACGGTCCAACGTGATCACCTACCTAGGATCCGCACCCGGGTCACAGTCCTCCAACACATTCGCCGGAGGGTAGTCCCAGAAGAGCTTTGTCCAGATACTGGAGCAGTATAGTTTCGAAAACAACAAGAATTGTTTTGAAAAAGCATGTCACATGGCTTAGGTAAGTGAGGAAGTCAGAGGTCCAGGACGTGTTGGTCATTTAGATATCTGGCAAGATCACGAATTTGCTTGAATGTGTGTTTACTTTGGAGCATTGCATATGCACTTAGGTGGGGAGTAACCCATTTAGGGTGATTCCACTACTGGGCGATAGCTCACCCTGTCGATGTAGATTATTTTCAGGTACAGGGAGCGGTTGAGGAGACGGCTCATCCTAGAGGCCGTTTTAGAAGAAAGCCGAGTTGTGACTTTGGTTTTGTTATGTACACATGTATTAAAACTCTCTAAGTTTGATATATGATGTATAAGGATAATTTATTTCCAAAACTATTGTATAGTAGTGTTGGAATTTATTTCGATGAGTATTGCATGTTGACGAGTATATTAAGATAGCCCAAGAGGCCGCTTTTACCATGGACATGTCATATCAACCGTTCAGGACAGTTTTGTATTTCGGGCAGCCCCGCATAAAGGAGACTCTGCCCGATTTTCGTAAGAGATGTCGGGCCACCCGACATTCACTAGTGTTTCCGGCTGATGGTAGGTCAACGACACCCCACTGGGGGCGCCACATCATTCTAAACCCGTGTGTCCTGAACCCTCCCCAAATAGCTGGCAAGAGCACCGTCAACCGAAATTTTCCAATCCCACTAAACCACCACCCTGAAATCGCCTCGAAATCTAGCTACCACGCCGACCTCGCATGAGGTCAACACGCTTTTGGAGGCATCAATCGAGAGCAAGACGGACATTCCGCGTGTGGCCGAGTGGCTCAAAAGTGTGCCACATGTCAAATTGTGAGCAAGTCAAACAATGAGAGCTGTATGTGCCCATGTGGACATATGGCATCTCATAAGTGGAAGGAAATCCACTATTAAGGATAAGTGGATAAGGGGTAATACTAAGAGCCAATTAGAATTGGACATGTGGCAAGTGAGAGGACATCTCACTTGACCCCTATCTTCTCCCAACCCGGTTCGAGAAAAAGAGAGCAAAAGAGAGAGGAAAGAAAGTTTTTTAGAGAGAGAAGCTTTCACTTCTCTCTAGATTTTCCTACAATCGATCCATCAATCCATGGTATATAGGCAAAGTTGACTCTCACTCGAAGAGCTACGCGTGGTACTAAAGATTGTGGAGTTTCAAAGAACCCTGGAGGTAAGGGTCTTCTCTTACTTGTTTTTTTTTTCCTTGGCTAAGAGTCATTTTAATGGATAGGGATGTTCTAAGGCCTGAATGGTCGTGTATTCAATTCCAAAGATTGGTATTGAGTGGTGAAATCCCTAGAGTCGTCCATGATGTCCAACCGTGGGTTGGACTGCTCATGACCTTGTAAAAGGTTGTGTTCTCATTTGTGTGATTCCTTTTCGCGCCCATGGACCGCCTGATTGCTTTTAATAGCCCACGTGAGTCACAATTTTTGTGGTTATTACCATGAATGAATAACGTGGTTGCTTAGGAAAGACACCTTAATGGCGGCGTTGATATATTAACATGACTACGGTGAATGGCATATTGCATTTCATATGCACTGGGGTAACCTAGAACAAGAGGGTATGAAAGTGCATGGATAATAAAAACATGGTTGTCAAATGAATTTCATGGGAAGATTTTCCCAGAATGCTAGAAGTTTGCCCAATGGTGTCATCTCTGAGACACCAACGCCCATGATCAAGCTTCTGAGAGTTATCCAAAGAGACCACCCTGAGGGTTGTCCAATAGAATTATCAAATAAAGGTATTATGTTTTCAGAATGTTCACCCTTCTTGGTTTAAAAATAAAGGTTTTCTTCTACATCCTTCGGCGCTAGCACCCGTAGAGTTCAGGAGGGCTCAAGAAGTGGGAAATGGTGAGTCATATTCTCATTCATAACATGTAGACATTCGAGTAGGAATCATGAATTCACTTGAATGTGTGTGTTTTCCATTGCATGAGCACTTCGGCGGGGAGTAAACCAATGTAGGAAAATTCAACCATCGGGCATCAAGCCACCCCGGCTACGGATCCCCTTTCTCGTGCACAGAGAGTATTTAGGGAGACGACGCTCACTAGAGGCCGCTTTTGAGAAGAAATCCGACATGTGGCTTTGATTATATATTTATGTAAAACATGTATGAAATATTCGATTGGAAAGCCATTTGTATAAGAGTAAGTTAACTTTGAAACTATTAAATATAGTTTGTTATATTTTGGTGAGTATGGATGTATGGGCTCGACGTGGCCATTTTTAGTCATGTTTGAGTCTCAGGTAGAGAGACACTCATTTTGTGGCATTGAGACACTCAATGGCTACTTGTATTTCGTGGGTTGACAGATTGTCAACGACCCCTGCCTAGGACACAATTCCTAGATAGCTAGGTGAAATTCAAATCCTCTGATTTTCTTTATAATTTGTTTACTTTTAGTTTAATTAAATCACAAACAATTTTGAGTCATCTGATTAGAGTAAGACTAAATTAGAATTGGTACTTAATAGGCTCATTCCTCGTGGGAACAATAATTAACTCACTACTTTATTACTTGTATACAATGTGTGTACTTGCGCACAGTAGGTGAATTTAATTCACACACGCACGTGGCCTATCATTGAACCATTTGATCTTCCAGATAATACATAAAAAATTAATCTTCCCAATGACGCGTTGTAAGACACCCGGTTGACTCTTCTTTGAAACATGTTGCTCTATTTCTTGTCAAATCACTGCTTTTCCATCAGAGTCCTACAAATCAAGTTTAGAGGAAATGTTATGAGTTTTACATGAATATGAATATAAACTACTCAAAAATAGCATGTGAAATAAATTCAAAATATAGATGAGTTTCACACTCATAAAAAAGCTGTAAGATTTTTTTCATTTATTGTTTTATTTATGTGGAGCAAAATAATTGTATGTAGAAGTGATAGTTATGTATATTGTATGTAGCAAAGTACTTATATTGTTGTTGCTATATTTATGTATATTTAGGCTTAGAAACTCGAACGTCAGTCCACTGCATCAGAGATAAAATTTACAAATTAATATTATTTTAATATCAAATACTAAATATAAATATATAGTTTCTATGTTATTGTTATATATTTATGTATTTAGGCTCGTAAACTCAAACGCTACCACTTGACTCGTAGATAAAATAAATTTCATAAATTAATATTATTTTTAATGTCAAATACTAAATATAAATATAGCTACAGAAAATACTATATATATATATATATATATATATATATATATATATATATATATATATATATATATATATACTTTTTAAAATATGATTATTTATAAATAATTTGTCATGACAACTATACTTATCCTATATATTGAATTTATCAAATAAAATAAAATAATAAATTTTATAATGCTTAAAATCTTATCTCTTAAAGTTGAAAGTTTTTATTAAAAATTGTTTATTAAATAATAACTTAATTTATTCTTCAATAAATTAATCATGTTTGTTGGTTTACATATGATTACGATTTCATTTTAAATTGATTGATGTTCGAAATCTTATCTTTTAAAGTGTTGATTTTATGTAAAATTCATTTATTAAATAATAAATTAATTTATTATTTAATAAAATTGATAATACGTTTGTTTATGATTTTTTTTTAATAAATTTCACCTAACAAATTGATAATAGTTGTTTCTTAATCCTTAAGTAGAAAAAATAAATGAGAAATAACAATCAAAATATTCATATTTTTTTATATCAATATCGCTTTTGATAAATAATATTATATTTAATATCAAATATTAAATATATTTTTTTAAATATTACTATTTATAAATAATATATCATAATTGAGATAATTATTTTATAAAATAAATTATATAAGAAAACAAATTATCATATATATATATATATATATATATATATATATATATATATATATATATATATATATATATATATATATATATATATATAATGTTTTTGAAATATATATTTAAAATTATTATATCATTGTATATATGCTATATGTTTTTTATTCTTTAATTAGTAATAAATGATGTATCATTAAAATATTAAAAATATAAAGATAAAGATAAAAATATATTTATAATAATAACTATAATTTAAAATAGTTTTTTTCAATTGATAAACATAAATTCAATTGATATTAATATCAACATATTTATTTTTCAAAAAAAAAAAAACTTCAACATATTTATGATAATTTTGTCAATAAATTATAATATAATACTTATTATCAAATTATAAATAAAAAAAGTTGTTACAATATTAGAGATCAAAAGATGAGATGTGCGATTGAAGAAATCGCTTTTGAAAAGAAGGATTGCACGAAGCACAAAGTCTGGCTTGAAAAGAAAAGTACTTCATTTTCATTCGTATGTTGTGAATCAATTCTGTACAAATGTTAATCATAACACTCGCATTGGACTCGGTCAACACTCCATGTTTCAAATACCTCGCAGAGGAGAAAACCTCATAGCTGCAAGGAAAGGAACGATACATCCATTCAAGAGGGAGGTCAAGCTCACATGTGGAAGCCATCAAACTTGTAGTTTGAGCTATCGAGAGGCTTTAATTTGTAACGGAGAAGACCTTCTTATGTTTTTAGTTTTTCTAGGAATTTAATTTCACATCGCCACTTGTACTTTAGAATCTCCTATAACTGCTCGGATACTAGTTTAAAATTTTAATAAAAATCAGAAGTTATCGATTATGGTACTCTATGTGATGGTCTCTGCCATACATTTGCAAGATAAGAATGCTTATAACAAATTAAGTTTAACTAGTGGAATTCAAAAAGCGTTACGAATGAAGAATCATCCTTATTATGGCACCGGAGAATAAGACACATCTCCATTCAAGAATTAAAAGGTTCAGAATGAAAGTGGTACTAAAGGCCCTAGACTTTACTGACTTTGAGACATGTTTGGATTGCATTAAGGGAAATCAAATCAACAGGAAAAAATGGTGCAACAAGGAGTAAACTTTGTTAGAAATTATACATACAAACATTTGTTGTCTTGATATGGATGGGTGTGATTTGAAACACTCATCACCTTCATTGATGACTACTCACGTTACATGTATCTCTACATGCTTCGTTCTAAGGATGAAGCGTTGGAAGCCTTTAAGGTATTCAAGGTTGAAGTAGAGAAACAATGCGAGAAGCAAATAATGATAGTAAGGTCAGATAGGTGGAGCCAATGTTGACTTCGCTAGCTGAGTATTCAAGGTATTCAAGGTTGAAATTATTTAGGAGGTGATCAAGGCTACCCAACGTTGAACGAGTAATGAGTGGACTTCTAGAAAGTCCACACATCAGTTACATTTTTATAAGCACAGTGGAGGTCATGGTTCGAGTGAGCATGGAGCGCACTTTGTCACCCACTCCCCTATGGAGTGTTGAGCTCGCTTCCGCTTTGAGGCCACATAACATGCTGTTTGGCTCAAGAGTTTATACCGGCCTGGGAGTCATCGATTCTATCCAAAGGCCACCGAGACTATATCGCGGACAACTCCAATCGCTATTTTTCTCCGGCTGGCAATGAAAAGCTGAGTCTGAAGTAAAATAAAAACACATTGACATAAAGTACTTAGCCATCTGAGAACGTGTTAAAGAACAGAAAGTGGTCATTGAGCACATAATCACTGAGTTAATGGTTGCAAAACTTGACTAAAGGCATGTCAAGATCGACCTCAGAGAACATGTAAATTAAACGTGGGACTTGAAGTCTATGTAGTAATCTCAAAGTTTGTATGTACATATTCGGGCTATTAATGCAACTCTTATTCAGCTTGATGTTTCTCATATAGGTGTACACATTTCAGTCATTGTGATAGAGAATACTCATTGTTTAATCTAGAATAAAATATTGTGGTTTATTCATAAAGTTAAAGGTTGTTAAAGGGACATATATTGTGATACATGGAATATAACACTCACTTTTAGAGGACTTGTTGTCATGATTTATATGTTTATTCCCCTATTAAGGTGATATTGAATTTATGGACCAAGTGGAGAATGTTGTCTTCTTCCCTGCAAAACTAATATACGATCTTTTAAATAGTGGCCCATAAATTACAAATTAATTTTATAACAATTACGGGGTTTCAATAGAATGCATTAATGATTTAATGCATACCAATTTTCATATAGGATGATGGTTTCCTATATTAAAAGTTTTTTCTTATTTGGTCCTCGGCTACTGTAAGCTTAGATACTGCTCAATGAAATCACACTCATTACAAGAGTGAGATACCTGTGCACCGTAAGATCCCAATGAGTCTTTTTGTTTCAAAGATTTCCAACAGCGGAGGTAGTCCCAACACCTTCGTGATTTTTTTTTTTTTGCATCTAGTGAGATTGCAAAGTCTTACAACATTATCTAATTAGATTTTAGGGAACTGTCAAGGGAATCAGGGAACTCACGTTGTCTGATTAAGAAGTTTGATTTCTTAGCGCAACCTTAGTTCATAAAAACTTTAATTTCGTGACACGCTTGTAATCGTAGATGCTTTGGCTCTTATATATTAGGAGGAAAATCACAAAATCACAACAACTTGTTTTTTCTGTAACCATGAAGGCTTATTCAACTCAGACATAAAGGATAGGTGCATGACTTTTTTTCTTTTTTTTTTTTTATGTCTAATATCATAACTCATAAGACCTACTAGCACAATTGAACCTATCTGCATCGTTTAAAGTGTTTCTAATCTCAAACACTTCTATATTTTAAATAAAACAGTGCCTTGTAATATTTTAAAAGTACTTTGAGATTTAAAAAATATTTCAAGTGTTTTTTTTTTATAGTTATCTCTAAGATGGCTTTTAAAAACACTTTAAAGGTTTTCAAAGGTTTCTAAAATATCCTACCATTTTTTTATACCTTTTTTTTCCTTTTTGGCTCTCATCTTCCTCCTTAATTTGCATGAGATGAGAGACTCTATAATTCAAACTCTTTTAATTTTAATATCCTCGCTTTAACCCCATTGTAATTCCCATTTTTTTTTTTTCTCTTTACAATGCCCGGGTCAGTTTGAAATTCAAAATTTATAGAATTTTGTAATACAATGATTGTATTAGCTCATTTTTTATAAATATTATTGAAATAATTTTCCTACAATCATAAATATAATTATTTTTATCTATTTATATATATATATATATATATATATATATATATATATATATATATATATATATATATATAGAGTAGTATATATATATATATATATATATATATATATATATATATATATATATATATATATATATATATATATATTGTGATAAAAATTTATTTATACACATTTTCTTTTTCTAATTAAATTGAATGTCCTTTTTAGGTAATTTAATAATATTAAAAGATTTTTGTACATACGCTTGTGTGTTATAATCAATTTTCTAGATTCTTCCTAAAAGCGTTTCTCGACTAGGGTCCCACTGGGCTGCTTCACCTAAATCGAAGTAATGAGGCTCGCGAACCGGCCTGACCGGCTAATAGGCCCATTGATCATTAATAGCTAGGGTCTAGCTTTGCATTTTGTTAAGGCTCACAACCAACCACAAGCCTTGTACTAAGTGTGACTTGTAGGTCTCAAGAACAAAGCTGAAAGCTTCTAGACAGCAAAGCTTAAGTGCCTAAGAATTAAAACTATTTTTTACGATAATTAACAGAATAATCCATAGTTTAACCTACTTTAATTAGCTACAACACACCTGTTAATAGAATAATTCATGTTTGGACCGCTCCATATCCTGCTGGTCCCGATCATAAAGATAAGTCGATTAAATGGTAGGTTGAGCAACAACTAGGCTCATACCTTCCACCATTTACAACATCTCCTAAATTTCACTTCGAGCAACAACTATTTTGATGGCAACATCACTTCCGATTGGTGGGTTGACTGAGCTTGAATATCTTCGACTGTAAGGTGAGGAAGATGCATGCCCTCACTACAGCCTCGAAGATGTGTGTACTTTGATTTTTTTCTCACGCTTTTGCCTCGCTATTTACCGTCAATGATCTAGATTATTGAGGCTTCAGATCATGTCACTGGCGAGATGGCTGCCTGCCGCTAAGGAAAAGGATTCTATGGTTTGTAATCTCGATGTCTTCAACATTCCGGGACGGAGGCTTGAAGCCGGTGCGATATTTACGCTATAACGAGCGCATTATGGAACTGGGCATGCTGATTTCTATAATTCACTAGCAATTTATTTAAGGGGCCATTGTCATCAAATATTTCAAATTCTTCCATACTTGAATGAAAGCTTCAAAATTTTTGCTACTCTTCTCCCACTATGATCGATCTCAACCACGCTTCAACAACTCCACATCCACTTTCCCGCCATGGGGACGTAAACCCATGATCCATAAAGAATTCTTTTCTGACCATCCCAACTGTCAATATGCGCTTTTTCATTTTCATTATCGAAAATATTAATAATTTACAATTTCTTTTCGTGTCTTCTTCTTTTTTCTTTTTCCTACACTTTCTTGGCAACCAAATGTAATCCTAATTTAGACAACACAAAATTCACAAATTCAAAAGCAAGGAGAAATCAGAGACCAATAACAATGAGATTTCTCATACCTCTCTCGCAGGAATCCCAAAGTCATCCCAAACCCGCCAAGAATGAAAGGTCCTAGTTCGTTTATCCAAGAAAGGCAAAGCAAGAAACATCGTTGTTTGAATTTTTCTTCTGGCTCTAAAGACCCCAAATCGGCAGCTGGTTTTGATACCATTTTTTTTTCTATTTTTTAAGCAATATCGGGAGTTTACTATCTCCAATCGTAATCACATCGCCTCCGCTAAAGCCAAGAATGATGTGTTGGTTCGGGATTACCGCCGCACTTTCGGGATCTTGTACATCGAAGGAAGCAATCTTCCTAACCAAAAGTTGTCGCACTTTCAGATCTTTGTACATATCGAAAGGAGCAACTTCCCCAAACAAAGGAATGACTGAAGCCAGCACAACACTCTCCGCAATATAAGGGAGGAGGAAGAAGAGGAGGAGGAGAATAACGCCTCTAGCACAACGCCCCGCAAATGTTCCACCTAGCTGAATTATGCAACGACCCATCAAATATGGCGGCTGTGATGGCATGATAAATGGTAGAGGAGGAGGAGAAGGTCATTAGTGGAGAAGGAGATAGGAGTGGGGGACAAAACTAATTTTTTTAAATAATAAATACCTGGGGGACCAATTTATATGGATGGACACATGGCAAGAGATGATGGGATCAAATTGTTTATGCTACATAGGAGTAGTGTTACAACATCGTAGTAATCGCTTCTCACGAAGTTTCGAACCTTAGTCCCTTCCTTCCATATATTTAACCTAACTTCTTTAAACCAACCGAGTTGTGACTTATCGACACCTTATTTGATTTATATAAATAAACTTTTTTAATAAAATATATATTATAAATAGAGTTTACATTATGTATTTTTTTTTTTAAAATAACATAGAAATAGGAGTAAGGCTCATCACAGGTAGCCTAAGGGCTAGCAAACTATACCTAAAATGAAGCCTATGACCTAATCCTTCTAAAACAGTCTGACTGGCTTCGGGTCCTCTCGGAGCCAGGTAGCTTCCTTTGTGGACCCAGGTTCACCAAAAAACATTTTGGGCCAAGGAGTGACAACCATCCACACCCTGCTAAACAATAACTTATTGGATAACAAATACACATAACAATGCACTCAAGATATTACCTGCTTCCTACACAAACATAATCGCTTCCCACGCAGTACCTAAGCTCAGAGCACGAGGTGTCCAAATTTCATACTCGTCCGATCTAGGCAACATTTTGTTAATACATATTACATAAAGATCTGGGTCTGATGTATCACGACCGTGCCGCTTTGCTCGATCCCATTCTTGGATCCCGATCATTGCCGCCTTAGAAATCTCCTCCTCTTCAAACCCTACCAAAGAAGTGGTCACAGATCCGTCACAAGCAAGTGATGAAATCGCCATTTAACTCAATTTTGAATCGGGTAATTAGTTTCAACTTCTTATTCATCGATGTGAACATGATCTTGTACATCCGAAATTGATAGGAGAAAGTTCCTAAACTATATAGTAAATGGATTCCTCCTAACTTAGTAAACATTTTAAAGTCGCGGATGACCCTCGGATCAGCTTTACAATATCTAAAAGGGTCGGATCAGGTTAATACAAATGATATTAAACAACCCTGGTCCCGTGAAAGTCCGTCTATTTGGCTCAGAGGAGGTGTTTGTTCGCTTAGGCCTCCAATCTACATGGTGGTTTGTCAATACTCTATATCTGATACATGTGATAAAGTTCTCGACACTACACCTCTTAACCTAGTAAATAAATTTTAAAGCCATGAGGATCCCTTGAACCCCGAAACGGACAATATTTATATGATTTGACCAAGCATTTACGATAATGGGTGTCTAATCTACTAATTTTTATGAAAATCAGATTGTTATAGGTCACGCTGCATCGAGGGGAGTAAAAGATCGCGGAAATGGACCACCAATCATTTCCACTCTCATGATCTTCCGAACTAATTCTAGGAAAAAAGAAAAATGGAAAAGAAGGTATATATGAGAAACATTATGGATGGAAAGCCAAGGCAAGGAACGATACATCCATTCAGAGGAGGTCAAGTTTCATATGTGGAAGCCATCGAAACTCGTGAGTTTGGAGCTATCGAGAGGCTTAATTTGTAATTCGAAATAATTCTATGTTTCTAGTTTTTTCTAGGAATTTAATTTAATAACGCTACTTGTACTTTTAGGAATTTCCTATAATCGTTTCGGATACTAGTTTAAAATTTTAATAAAATCAAGTTATCGATATGGTACTTATGTGATGGTCTCTATTAGCACATTTGTAAGATAAGAATGCTTATAACAAATTAAGTTTAACTAGTGAATCAAAAAAGCTGCTATGAATGAAGAATCATCCTTATTATGGCACCGGAGATTAAGACACATCTCCATTCGAAGAATTAAAAGGTTTGTGAATGAAAGGGTACTCAGTGCCCTAGACTTTACTGACTTTGAGACATGTTTGGATTGCATTAAGGGAAATCAAATCAACAAGTAAAAAATGGTAACATGAGTAAACTTTGTTAGAAATATACATGCAAACATTCGTTGTCTGATGATAAGAGATCAAACATCTCACGAGCATCATCCACTTATATCTTCTCAAGATGCTTGTTTCTAAGGATGAAGCGTTGAAGCCTTTAAGGTATCTAAGGTTGAAGTAGAGAAACAAATTAAGCAAATAATGATAGTAAGGTCAGATAGGTGGAGCCAATGTTGACTTCGGGCGAATGAGTATTCAAGGTATTCAAGGTTGAAATTATTTAGAGGTGATCGGGCTACCCAACGCTGACTTAGGTTAGCCGAGCGGACTCTAGAAAGTCCACATCAAAGTTACATTTTTTATGCTAATAGTGGAGCTGTGTCTGATGAGCATGGAGCAGACTTTGTCACCACTTCCCTATGGAGGTTGAGCTCGCTTTCCCGCTTTGAGGCCACTTAACATAGTGTTTGGCCCAAGAGTTTTATAGCTGGTCTGGGAGTCATTGATTCTATCCAAAGGCCACCGAGATTATATTGCGGACAACTCAACCGCTATTTTTCCGCCAAGAATGAAAAAAAGTGGGAGTCGTATAACAAACACATCGATACAAAGTACTTAGCCATCCGAACGCATAAAGAACAGAAAGTGGTCATTGAGCACATAATCACTCGAGTTAATGGGTTGCAAATCTTTGACTAAAGGCATGTCGTGATCGAATTTCGCAGAACATGTAACCAAACGGGACTCGAGTCTATGGTAATCCCAAAGTTCAGAGTGTACATATTCGCCATTAATGAAACTCTTATTCGCTTGATGTTTCTCATAGGTACATTTCAGTCATTGTGATAGAGAAATACCATTGTTTTAATCTAGAATAAACATAGGGTTTATTCATAAAGTTAAAGGTTGTTAAAGGGACATATATTGTGATACATGGAATATAACACTCACTTTTAGAGGACTTGTTGTCATGATTTATATGTTTATTCCCCTATTAAGGTGATATTGAATTCTATGGACCAAGTGGAGAATGTTGGTTTCTCTTCCCCTGCGTAAAACGGTCATACGATCTTTTAAATAAGTACCATAAATTACAAATTAATTTATAAATAATTACAATTAATAGGAATGCATTAATGAGATTTAATGTATACTACCATATAGGATGATGGTTTCCTATATAAAAAGTTTTTTCTTATTGGGTCCCTGGCTACCAGGTTTAGATACTGTTCAGTTGTTCCGACACCATTACAAGAGTGAGATACCCAGGCACCAGAAGATCCCAATGAGTCTTTTGCTTCAGTATCTCTTTTCCAACAATGGGGCTGAGGTAAGTCCCAACACCTTTCGTGATTTTTTTTTTTTTTTGCATCTAGTGAGATTGCAAAGTCTACAACATTATCTAATTAGATTTTAGGAACTGTCAAGGGAATCAGAACCATGTCCGATTAAGAAGTTTGATTTAGCGTAACCTGGGGCTTCATAAAAACTTTAATTTCGTGACACGCTTGTAACTGTATGCTTTTATTTTATATATTAGAGTGAAAATCACAAAATCACAACAACTTGTTTTTCTAGAACCATAAAGGCTTATTCAATCCTCAGACATAAAGGATAGTGCATGACTTTTTTCTTTTTTTCTTTTTTTTTTTTTTATGTCTAATATCATAACTCATATAAGACTAATGTAAAATAATTGAATTTATATTTATGTCTTTTAAAGTGTTTAATCCAAACACTTGGCATTTAAAATAAAACATGCCTTGTAATATTTAAAAAGTACTTCTTTGAACAAATATTTCTATGTTTTTTGTGATAGACTGGAAGATGATTTAAAAAACACTTTAAAGGTTTTCAAAGGTTTCTAAATATCTCTATTCATTTTTTATACTTTTTTCCTTACCATTTTATACCTTTTTCCTTTAGAAACCTCATCTTCCTCCTTAATTCTTTGCATGAGATGAGACTCTATAATTGAAACTCTTTTAATTTAATATCACCTTAACCCCATTGTACTCCCCATTTTTCTCTTTACAATGCTGGTTGTTGAAATTGGTATGTAGAGATTTTATATTACAATGATTGTATTAGTCCATTTTTTATAAATATTATTGAAATAATTTTCCTACAATCATAAATATAATTATTTTATCTATTTATATATATATATATATATATATATATATATATATATATATATATATATATATATATATATATATACTATCTATGTATGATAAGGGTATTTACAATAATATTTTCTTTTCTAATTAAATTGAATGTCCTTTTAGGTAATTTAATAATATTAAGATTTTTTGTACATACGTTTGTGTTCTTAATCGATTTTCTGGATTCTTCTAAAGCGTTTGACTAGGGGTCTCCAAATTGGCCAAGCCACCTAATTTGAGTAATGAGGCTCGGCGGCTCGGAGAATCGGGCTAATAGGCATTGATCGGTCAATAGGCTAGGTCTAAGCTTGCATTTTGTTAAGACTGGATCCCAACCCACGAGAGGCCTTGTACTTAGCGAGACTTGGTAGGTCTCGAAGACGGGCTTGGAAAGCCTAGGACCGAGACGGGCTTAGTGACCTAAGAATTAAAACTATTTTTGGGATAATTAACAGGAATAATCCATGGTTTAGCAGGTCTTAACAATTAGTCACACAACACTAGCTGTTTAATTAGGAATAATCTCATGTTTGGTGATCATATCTATTGGCCCGATCATAAGATAAGTTGATTAAACGAGGTTGAGCAACAACTAGGCTCATACCTTCCACCATTTACAACATCTCTAGCTCGCTTCCTTGGAGCAACAACTATTTTGATGGCAACATCATACGAGATTGGTGGGTTGGCGAGGCTTGAATATCTTATTTGTGTTGGTGAGAAGATGCATGCCCCCCCTCGCTCTGCGATCAGAAGATGTGTACCTTTGATTTTCTCTTCTTTGCTTGCCGGCTATTTCTGCAGTCAATGATCTAGATTTGTGGAGGCTTACGCATTGAAGGCTTGGCGAAGGAGATAGGCGCCCCATTTGCTAAGGAAAAGGATTCTATGGTTTGTAATCTCGATGTCTTAATGACGATACGGATGGGAGGTTTGAAGCAGAAAGAAAGGACATTATGCTATCTGGGAGTTGTTGTTGCTTAATCTGTGCGGTTGATTTCACCCGATCTCACTAGCAATTTTATTTAAGGGAGCCGTGTCATCAAATATTTCCGGCCTCTCCATGCTTCAATAAGCTTCAAAATTTTTGCTACTTCCCTTCTCCCACTATGATCGATCTCAACCAAGCTTTCAACAACTCCACATCCACTTTCCAGTTTCGGTGGACGAGGCGGCATGATCCATAAAGAATTCTTCTTAATGATCCCGAGTAATTAGTCGGTACGAGTTTTTGTTTTTCTCATTATCGGAAAATATTAACAATTCCTGATTTCTTTTCGTGTCTTCTTTTTCTTTTCCTACACTTTCTTGGCAACCAAAGCGAACTCAATTTGAACAACACACAAAATTCACAAATCCAAAAGCAAAAAGGAGAAATACGCAGACCCGATAATGAGATTTCTCAGGGCATCTCGGAGGAATCCCGAGTCATCCCCGAGACCCGCTCGAGTGAAATGAAGGTCCTAGTTCCATTCTATCGCGGCGTGTGCATAAGAGCATCGGTCATTTGAATTTTTTCTTCGGCTCTGGCACCCCCAAACTGCGGCGATTTTGATACCATTTTTTCATTTTTGCCATTGTGCGAGTGTCACTATCTCAATCGCAATGCAGCTCGATCAAAGCTGACCAAATGATGTGTTAGTTCTCAGGATTACCGCCGCACTCGGATCTTGTACACATCGGAAGGAGCAATCTTCCCAACCAAAAATTGTCGCACTTTCAGATCTTGTACATATCGAAAAGACAATCTCCCCAAACAAAGATAGTGAGCTTTGGCACAACACCTCTCGGTAATGGTGGTGGAGAAGGAAGAGGAGGGGAGGAGAATAGCGCCTCTGACACAACGCCCAACCTCCTATGTGGGTTCCACCTAATTTGAATTGTGCAGAGCCCATCAAATCGTGGTACAGTGGCGACAATGGTGTGGTGGAGGAGGAGGAGAAGGCGTCGCTAGTGGAAGGAGGAGATGGAGTGGGGGGGATAAAACTGAATTTTTAAATAATAAAATTTTGGGGACCAATTATATGATGACACATGGCAAAGATGATGGGGATCAAATTGTTTATGCCACATAGGATATGTTACAACATCGTAATGTCTGCTCTCCGCAGTTTCGAACCTTAGTCCTTCCATATATTTAACCTAACTCTTTAAACCAAGCGAGTTAGGACTTATTGACACCCTTTATTTGATTTATATAATAAACTTTTAATAAAATATATATTATAAATAGAGGATTTACATTATGTTTTTTTAAAATAACATAGAAATAGGAGGCTCATCGGCGTGGAGCCCTAAGGGCTAGCAAACTATACCTAAAATGTGACCTGTGACCTAATCCTTCTAAGCAGGCTCAATTTGGGCTTGGTCCTCTCGAGCTTGTGTAGGCCTTTTTAGGGACCCTAGGTTCGACTAAAAACATTTTGCCAAGGAGTGACAAATCATCCACACCTGTGAAACAATAACTTATTGGATAACAAATACACATAACACGGACCAAGATATTCTTGTTTTCCCTACACAACATAATCGTTCCACAAGTATTAGCAATTCTACCTGAGTTTGTAGGCACGAGGTGTCGACTTCATGCCTTAGTCCGATCTTAGCAATGATTTTGTCATCAATAATGGCGCGGCTACATAAAGATCTGGGTCGATGCACGAATACGCCTTGTCTTTGCTTGCTCACGATCCCATTCTTGATCTGATCATTGCGACAGAAATCTCCTCCTTCAAACCCGGTCGAAAAGTGGTCATAGATGCATCCTGGCCAGTAGATGCCGAATCAGTTTACGAACTCAATTTTGAATCGGGGTAATTGGTTTCAACTTCTTATTCATTGATGTGAACATGATCTTGTACATCCGAAGTGGATAGGAGAAAGTTCTAAAACTATATAGTAATGGATTCCTCCCAACTTAGTAAGCGCATTTTAAAAGCGTGATGACCCCTTGGATTGACGGACAATATCTATATGGATTTGGATCAGGGGTTAATACAAATGATATTAAAGTCAATCCCTGATCCCGGTGTGAAAGTCCGTTCTATTTGGCTCGTAGGAGGTGTTTGTTCGTTTAGCCCTCCAATCCCATTGCATGGTGGTGTTTGTCACATTCTATATCGGACATGTGATAAAGTTCTTGACACTACACCTCTTAACCTAGTAAATAAATTTTAAAGCCATGAGGATCCCTTGAACCCCGAAACGGACAATATTTATATGATTTGACCAAGTATTTACATGATGTAATGGTGTCGAATCACCCAATTTTATGAATCGGGTGATTGTTATAAATTTCTTTGTCATGACTTGAGGAGTAAAAGATCGTGGAAATGGACCACCCAATCATTTCCACTCTCATGATCTTTAGAACTAATTCTAGGAAAAGAAAAATGAAAGAAGAGAAGGTATATATGAGAAATTACTATGGATGGAAAGCGAGGATGGTGAGGATATAAACATATCATTTGCATGACTTTGTGTCAGAGTCGGAATGGCCAATGTTTAGTAATGAACACGTGTCATGATTATCCGAAATCATGACATTTTAGGCACTAATCAATCATTCCCGGAGGCCCTCCATTGGAGTCCTTTAATCTCCACAATTCCCCGCTTCCACTAATGCGGCTTGAAGTATCCCTTTCGTTTGTAAATCAAGCGGGTCGGTAACCTCCATGACTTTCACACCCATTAAAGTAGCTCCCGCCGATGACCATCTTGGTGGTAATTCGGCTTACCGTCACTTCCATAAGAAGAAGGATTCCAAATTTCTAGCGCAAATTACGGCCTAGTGTTTCTCATGTACGGCTTGGTGATATCTGGGAGTATCCTTTAAGCGAATCGAATCGCCATCCATCGAAGCTATTTAGTCTTTAACCAATTCATCCAATCGATAGCTCTCGTTGGACCCGTGTGTTTTAGATGATCAATGTACGGAGCGCCATTGTGAAGTGCCTTTCCCGATTATCGGGATTTCACATTGCCTCCGAATTAGTAGTTGTGTCTCCGGACTTAGTAATGTCATCGTCGCAGTCTGAGTGATCGATCAGCGTCATGCAGGGTTCCTCCCTCAGACCTTTCCATCTTCCATCCCGAATCTTGCCTCCTCGTGATCCTGTGGACTATAACTATATCTGCAACCTGCTGGATGCCATTCTTTGTGAAATTCTTTTATCAATGTTTTTAGCTCATCTTAGACTACCGTCTTGGGATGTCCAGGATCATATAATACCTTCTGTAAATACCACTAGGAAATAAATCCACTGACAACATAAGAGCACAAAAATTATTTTAAACTGTTCATATAATCACCCCACCCACCCCAAGTCGTCTATTCTCTTAATGTTGAATATGTCTCAAATTCCTATTTTGTATTAATTCATTTTGTGAATATTGTATAGGTAATTCCTAGTTATTATATTATTATAATATTATATTTCTTTAAAGTGGGAACTTGAGAATTGTTAGGAATATCTCAATAAATATTATGGGTTATGAGGAGAAAAAGTTATGAGAGAGAGAGATTGGCTTGTAAAATGCTATATTACGTGTGCCGGGATGTAAGGGTTTAGGGATTGAGAGTTTTATGAGATATTTCCTCTAAGTTATTATAAGTATTAGGGTTTTTAATTTTTGTGATTTCTAGTTGTTGCAGTAACTTTGATACTTTAATCTTGTGCACATGTTTTTAAGAATAGTGGAAAATTCTTTCTCATCCGTGGATGTAGGCATGATTGGTCGAACCATATTAAAACCCTCGTATGCATTTACGTTAATTTCTTTATCTTTGTGTTCTTGAATTTATATTCTCAGGCGTCAAAGCTTTTACGATTCATAATAAATGATATCAGAGCTCCAAGTTTAAGATCTCTAGAAGAACAAAAGCTTCAAAGCACACGAGATGAAGATGAAATTACAGTTCAAGGTGGGTGGTTGCTCTCAAATTCCTTTTTGTATTAATTTCTTTTTATAAGAATGTTGTATAAGATAATTCCTAGTTGTTATATTATTATAATATTAGGTTTCTTTTCTGATAAGGGCCGGTTGTTATGATATCCCTATAAATGAGTCATAAGAGGAAAAGTTACCGAGAGAGATTGACTTGCAAGGTTATTTTGTGTGTGCAAATATTTAAGAAAGTTTTAGAATTGAGAGAGTTTTGTGAGGATTTTATCGGTGTGTATGGACATCTGAGGTTTTGATTTTGTGATTTTTCCTAGTCGTCTAAATACTTTAATACTCTAATCTTCTACTCTATGTTTTCAAGAATAGTGAAAGATTCTCTCTCATTGGTGGATGTAGGCATGATTAGTCAGGCAACGTTAAAACCCTTGTACACATTTACATGGATTTCTTTATCTCAGTGTTCTTGAATTCATATTCACATGCATCAAAGCTTCCGGGATTCATAATACTAAATATGTCAAAAGAAAATTCAAAAGAAATCAAAATAGAAATCATAAGAAAACACTTGATAGATTCTTAATCTTGAATTTGTTCATATAGCTAACCTTCATTGCAAATAACTTTAAAAACTCAGAATAGTTAAACAACCAACTCTCCTCACCAAAAACAGTCCTTGACTTTCAAATAAACAAGTAGGGAACAAATTCCAAAGAGGTGGATCGAATCCCGGACCTCCCTTCAATCCAGATTCTAATACTGTGTTAAACAACCAACTCATCTATAAGATTTTGGTCTAATATGAATATCATCCTTCTTAACAAGACCACCTTTTATTCAAAAAAAAACAAAAACAAGAACAACCTAAGCGATCTTGTTTCATCTGGCTTGATTAAGTTAACCCATAATAGTGTAAGCTGAAACAAATTTGAGATTAAGTAAACATACAGTAATGGCTTGAATATATAACTAATACAAGCCTAACAAAGCGACCTTCAATGATGTTAAGCATGGGTGTTTGTTTACCTTCGAGATGAAGCGAGGCTTGAGGGTGGAGGAAGCGAACATGAGTGATTCGAAGCAATGGCCCCCGAGGATGGATTTGATAGAGGAAATTGTACCACCCTCCTTTCTTTTGGATGATTTAATTAAAACCCTTACATTCAAACCCACAAGATTATGATTTCCATACACACAAAGAAACACATAAGGAGGAGAGAGATTATACATGTAATGCACAGAAGCAATATTGGTGAAATTGTCATTGTTAGAGGATGATGGTGAAGAAGGGGAGACATGAGAGGGAAGTATTAATATAAATAGATTATGTTTGGATTTCTTATTAAAGAAAAAAAAAATACTATGCTAGAGGAAATGGGACGAACGTGGGGAAATCTTGACTGAAATATTAGGTTTGGGAATTGACTTTAATGTGTCCAAATCATCAATACCATTATGATTAACTTAATTGCGAGGCTTCCGCGCATGACACTCTTATAAAAAATCCATTTCAATTCCATACCCTTTCCATGTCTCCATAGTTTTCAACTCCAACGTTAGCAGATATTAATATTCATTTACAGTTTCAAGTTTTAAGTGAGGGAAGTAGGATGACGATGGGAGAATGGCCCGAATATTAGGTTTGGGAATTGACTTTAATTTGTGTCCAAGTCTATCAACACCATTATGATTAACTTCATTGCAGGCTTCCACATGACACTCTTATAAAAAAATCCATTTTCAATTCCATACCCTTGCCATGTCTCGTAGTTTTCAACTCCTACGTTAACGGAATATTAATATTCAGTTTCAAGTGATGAATATCCTGGTCAACAAATATATACACCCCATGTCTATAAAATGTCGGAACTTTTAATTTACATTCTAGAAAACCTTCAAAAACCCTTTACAAACTACGTACGCATAAATCGGGTAATGGTATCTTCAATGGCTTTGAGGGGACTCAAACCCGGT